>MU222022.1:18715-36382 GCA_018584345.1 Thuja plicata | reverse complement strand
CATTTTTAAAGAAGAATACAATATGAGCATAAAATGGTTGTTTCTTTATACTTGTAATTGTCTAATCATGTATCTTTGTATTATTTACTTGTACTAAATCCAAGTTCTCCTTTGTCATTAGTTTTTCCAAACCTTGACCTCTTACCAACTTTGTAATGTGGATTTCTAAATTGAATTCTTGAATTCAGTTAATCCACATACATCTCTTACCAGTCACTTCTGATTGGGTAAGAATATCTTTTATTGCTACATGAGGAACATATGCTAGCACCTTAGCACAAACTAAGTATGGCCTAAAATATTTTACAACTTTTACCATGGCATATGCTTTCTTTTCCATCATCTCATAATTTAGTTATGCACCTTGAAGGGATTTACTAAAAAAGGCTATTGGATGTCCAAATCCCTCATCATCCTTTTGTCACAGAACAACAACAATAGTGTGAAAAGATGTAAATGAAAATAAAGAAAAGGGCTTAATGTAGTCTGGTGATTTTAAAATAGGTGTCTCTTGTACTTCTTTCTTTATTCTTTCAAATGCTATTTGAGATTATTCATTCCATTGAAATCTTGCATCTTTCTTCAGCAATTTAATAATTGGTTTGACAATTTCTACAAAATTAGCTATGAATCTTCTGACAAAATTTATCTTTCCTAA
The DNA here is from genome assembly GCA_018584345.1 of Thuja plicata. NCBI lineage: Eukaryota > Viridiplantae > Streptophyta > Pinopsida > Cupressales > Cupressaceae > Thuja > Thuja plicata. Next base: position 35,724 of record MU222022.1, on the reverse strand, counting down.
GAAATATTGAACTCCTTTTATATTTTTTGGAGCAGTGACCTTTTTTATAGCTTCTATTCTCTCAGGTTCTATTCTGACTCCATCCTTGGACACTATATGTCCTAGTAACTTTCCCTCTATGACTGCAAAATGACATTTTTTTGGATTCATGAAAAACCATATCCTAAAGCTTTATAAAAAGATTTTTGAAGATGCTCACAGTGATCCCCTGCTTTTTTAGAATATGTAATCAAATCATCTTTATAGATAACCATGAATAGATCAATAAATTCTTTAAATGCCACATCCATGGCTCTCTGGAAAGTTTCTCCTGCATTTATTAATCCAAAGGGCATTCTAACATAGGCATGGGTTCCCCGTGGAGTAGTAAAAGCAAGCTTGAATTGCTCTGATTCTTTCACAAGTACCTGGTTGTAGTATGAGAATCCATCCATCATTGATAGAAACTCACAACCAGTTACCTTATGCAACATTGATTCCATGTTTGGTAGAGAATAGTTATCCTTTAGGGAAGCAATATTCAAGTTTCTAAAATCTACACAGTCTTATGTCACCATTCTTCTTTCTTACTGGTACTAGGTTTGAGACCCAAGTTGAGTGTCTAATAGGCTGAATAATTCCAGCATCTTTTAACTTCATCAAATCTTGTTGCATCTTAGGATCCAATAGAGGATTAATAGGTCTTTTCTTTTGTCTAAATGGTTTCATATCAGTTTTGAGAGGGATTTCATGTTGGAAAAGATCCTCTCTATAAGCCTTAAGATCTTCATATGACCAAGAAAAAACATGCTTATGTTTTCTTAGTAATATTATCAAGTTGGTTCTAAAAAAAGAGTCCAATCCTTTTCGAATGTAAAATATTTGAGGAGTGGTCTGTGAATGCAAATTATCTCCTCTTAATCCTCAATCTTAGCATTGCTTATTCCTGATATATGTTAACTTATTTCTGATATATGTTAACTTTGATTAGTGAACAATGCCTCTAGTTCTACCAATCCCTTAGGAATCTGGTTAGAACTGAGTTGGAAAACCTTATCCCCCAGTACACAATCCTTACCATCAATGACCTCAAGAAGATTATTGCAATCTATACACTAGTCCTCATAATGATCAAGGCACTAAAGAAATCTAAGGATATATTGGTCATCCTCAAACACTTTCTAGTTGTAAATGTTGTGTGGGACAACTGATCTTCTTTTAACTTCAATAATTTATACCCCATTTATGGTCATATCATCAGTTTTTAGGGCCACATTAGCCAAGAAATCTGCCATAATATTCCTTGACCTTTCAATCCAATTTATTTTAAAGGCATAAAAAACTCTAGTTGGTCCCAAATAGCATGACTATACATTTTTAATCTGTCATTATTTACAACATATTTGGAGCTTACCTGGGCTACTAGTAATTCTGAGTCACCATAGACTTTTAAACATTTTATACCGTGTTTAGTAGCAATTTTTAGCCCTAAAAGCAAAGCTTCATATTCTGTTGTATTATTTGTACACTGAAAAGATAGCAGAAAAAAATATTTGAATGTGGTACCTGATGGAGATATAAGTAGAACTCTAGCTCCTGATCCTTCTTTTGAACATGCTCCATTAAAATACATCTACCACAAACCATCACTCTGTGTAGATAACTCCTTCACCAAAGGATCAACATTTTCACATTGGTGATCAATCCTTTTGATTATGAAATTTTCCATGTCAATATCAACACAGTAATTAATATTTGTATCCTTATGAAGTTCTATCATATGAGGTGTTCTTCCCTCTCTAGACACTTTTACATTATTTCCAGATATATTGAAAGTGGCATAAGATAAGTCACATTGAATACTTCCACCCATTGAAGCACTCCACTTTCTAGATAACAACATGCCATAGTGTGGTGGTATGTCAACCACCAATACACTCATAGTTAACATTGTATCTGGGCACATGGCTAATTTGTAGGGAAAGGATTTAATAGTTCCCACAATAGGAATTTCTCTTGATTCCATTGCTTGAAACCTCCCATGAGAGCATGTACTTGTAAACCCATGAATCTCATAATTTCTGCAGGCATTTCTGTATTTGATGCTCCTAAGTCTATCATACAATTTTTTAGCATCTTTCCATTTATAACCAATGTCAAGAAAAAGGGGTCAACAACCCCTGCAAAAGTGTTTGTGTTCAAATAGATCTAAGGGATCTCAAAAATCATCCCTTTAGGTTCTTTTCCCTTATTTTTGAGTCATTTTTCAATATGCTCTATTTTCTGAGCTTTCATGGGTGATACATTATTTAATACTGACAGAACTTTATCTTTATGTTCTTTTATTCTCATCATCTCAAGAAATGGGACCTTTACAATCATCTAAGGTGGACATTGTCCCATATCTACTAGAGTGTACTTTACATAAGAGGCTTTAGATTTTTCTACAGTAATTTTATTCTCTTCTACTTGAATATTCACAGCATGTTCTTCCCTCCTAGATTTCTTATTTTCCACTTTAGGGGAAGAATAACTTGCTTTTGGCTCTTTAGCCTTTTCTACATGTACATATTTTTGTTCATTAGCTTTGTTTACTATCTTGACCATAGGTCTATTTGCATTTTCCCTAGGTCCATCCTTTTTAGGTACATATTTAGCATCTGTCTTATTTTCTTTTACAAAGATGCTTGATGGTTGACTACCAACATTACCCACAACTCTGTTTCTTAGGTGATAGTTATTTCTTTCTTTGCTCACTAAGTCAGTAGTGATTTTGGATTTTTCCTCATTATAGGCTTTTCTCACTACTTAGGGTTCTTGACTATTTTGGGTATAACACCTTATGTGATAAGTCCTTTCATCTTCTTCAATATCTGACAAGACTTGCTACCAATGAACTTCAACTCTTCCTTGCGAGCCATATATGTCATGATTTTCAATTTCTTCATCAGAATCCATATCATGAAAAGAATATGCATTATTCATATTATAATCACATGCATCATCTTCATCCTTGTCCTACTCTTCATTTGATTTTAAATCTAAAGAAACAATGCAAAAGTTAGGATTGTGTGGTCCTCACAGGCTTCAAACTAGAAATCATCATTGCACATGTGAATATTATTTTTGTGTAAAGGATCAGGAGTCCTATTCTCAGTTTTGTCTTTTCTTGGTGGAGAAATAGGCTTACCATCCTTAAATTGGGTACCATAGGGGTAGTTTTGCATCCTATTTTGTGGATTGTAATTATTATTGTAGGATGGCTTACTATTCTATCCAGCCCTATACTCTCTGTATTCAGGTTCCTTTTGACCACTCCTATTAAAGCGTGGATCTTCTCTTTTACCCAATTTCCCTAAAATCCTTTTATTCATTACTATGTTCATAGCTATTTTATAGGCTTTTGTCAAAGTTCTAGGATTTTTATCTCTCAGTGCAAAGCCCATTTTTTAATCAAAGGCATTAAGATAGGTAACAAGATATACCTTTTGATCCAACTTCATCTTTTGGAATAGCTTATGCATAACTTGCTAAAATATTGTATTGAACTCTGTTACTTCTTCATTTGATTCTTCCTTATGTTTTTAAATTCATTAAGCAAAAACCCTTCATTAGTCTTGTCACCATAATGATCCTTAAATAGATCAATCGGTTCATCCATTGTTCCTACAGAACCATGTGATAAACTCCTAAACCATTCCCTAGCATCTTCTACTAGAGATTGAACAAATAATTTCATAAGAAAATCTTCATGATTGATATTTAAGTCATCTATAACATCAAAGAATTTTCTTAAATGTTCTTCACAGGTAACAACATTATTACCTAAAAATTTTGGGAGATTTTCTCCCATATCTTCTGGTATTACATTAGGATAACCTGGAATTCCAAAGAAAGAAAATTTCTTGTACCTTTCTGCAGGAATAGGTCTCCCTTGAAATTTGTCATTATCTTTACGAACAAAGAATTTTCTATGGTCTTTGAAAGAAGAAACCTTACTCTCTGATGTTGTAGGATGCTCTGTATCAACAAAAGAGATTGTGGTTGACTGGAAAAAAATCAATTTTTCTTTTCATTTCTATTGTAGTAGCCTCTGCTTCAGATTTCTCTAACATCTTAGCCATAGTTTCTTTTTATTTTCTAATTTTTTCAAGGTTAATGTCTAATTTAGACTTTTTCTCTTTCAGGTTCTTTTGAGTTTTAGGCTCCTCAACTTGTGTTTCTGTAACTTTGTTTTTTCCTTTATCTGTGAAGTTTTGAGGACCTAAATTTTGGTGAGTGTTGGGAATCTCTCAGTCTCTACAAGACCTTTCAACATTCTTGGAAGCTTGATGTCTCATGGATCTTTTCCTATACTTGTCAACATCTTTCTACTCATGCCTTTTCTTTTTATGTTCTTTTTCCCTTTTCATATGTTGAATAAGGGCTAGTTGTTTCATGAGGATTCTTTCTTCCTCTGCAATCTCATCATAAGGAACTTCCTCAGAGTCTAAACTAATTGTATCTATTCCTTCTCTTTCACTAGAGGTGGTAGTGACCACATAGGTGTCTAGTCCAAGGCTTGGTGCTTCTAAATGTTCCGAGGCACTTTCTTCTTGACTAGACTAATTATTGTTTTTCCTTATAGTGCTATTCTCTTCACTTCTTGGAGGAGAATCATTGGTGCTTGTTTTATTTTTCTTCTATCTCCAAGACATCCTAGTTTTTGTAGTGAGAATCCCACTATCCAACTCAGCTTCAAGATTGTTTCTCATTCTAGACCTAGTATTCATATTTGAAAATATGTACTTAACTTTTCCACTGATCATAGAGTTTCAGTTTTAGAGTCGCCACCCAATCTTGGGAAGTAATAAATACTACTAGAATATCTTATGCAACTTTAACTATAGATTTGATTTATCTTTTGTAAACTAGAGATTTTGAATACTTTAATCAAGACTTTATAATCTCTATCCCCAGCGGAGTCACCAGTTTTTTAGGTAGCTCAAATGGGCCAACTCAATCTCCAGTTTTAGAAAGACTTGAAAGACACTCCACCAGAGAATCTAGGATACAAAAACCTTTTTTATATTCCCCAGTGGACTCACCATTTTGTTAGCTCTTTTCCTTGCAGGAACAACTTTAATGTGACAATATACTTATATACTTCAATGCAAACTCCTATTTCATGAAAAGAAGGGATTATTGATGAGGGTATTAGATAACATCTGGAGAAATTATTACCTCCTTTTTTGAGATCCACTGGCTTAGGTAGGTATTACCTATGGATGATTACTGAATGACAATATCTTTTAAGTGGGTTATCTTCTTACTAAATTGTTGAAATGCCTTTTGGTGGATCAACAAGTAAATGACTCTGCAAATGACTAGGAAGATTATAATACAAAGCTTTATGATCTAGACTAGTATTTTGACAATAGAAATTAGTAAGGTAATAAGGATTCTCATCCTTCTTCCTTTTTCAGTTCTTATGAACCTCAGGAGGGATAACCTATTTTGATTCTCTCTTAAAAGAATCAGTAAACTGAATTGTATTCCTTAAACACAATTACTTGAATGGAATGTATATTTGAATTGTGAATGATTTGATAAATCAAAATACTAGCTGGACAACAAAGAATTACTTAGCCAACTACAAACCAATGCCTTATCCTAGGGCTATGAGTCAATACCTGGTATAAATCCACAGTAAGGTGATCAATAAAATACTTACAACAAAGATAAAATGCCTTATAGATTATCCTCTCTCTAAAACTATATCATCAGATCCTTAAACTAATGCTAAGCTCTCTGGGGTCACTTGAAATAATTATTCCTTCCTTGAAGGAGCTTACAAATGACTGCACAACCACCTTGTGATCAGTATGTCTAAGTGCCTTAAAAATAAACATACAAGAATTATATCAGTAATGAAAAGAGACAATCCAAGATGCAGAAAAGAGATTGCAAAATATTTTTATTAATGTCTTAAAGGTTCAAATACATATAGATAGACAAATAGTACAAAGGCTCAAACAAATTTAGTAGCCTGCCTTGTAATATATTTCATTGATTTTTTACTTTAAACCTCTTACAAAATGATACCAGAGCTCTATTTATAGGCCTAAACAATCTTGGAATCCTTAAGACAAGGATGCTACAAGCTTTAGATGGTTTAGAAGACCTAACCCTAAAAACTAGAAAAGACAAAAGAAAGGAAAACACCAAGCGGTGGGAGGACAAAACTGAAGAATAAGATCTAATTTTCCTTTGTCTTCTTGTGGATATCAACACCTTTGTCTATATATGTTCAAGATAGCATATGATATTATAATGAGGTTTAGTGACCACCAATTTGGGATAACTTACACTAGTCTTTAAGATTGCTAGCCTTCCTATGCTCATAGAACAGGTGCCATGTGTCTTCCTATTCTTCATCCATGATTTCTAAGTCAACTATAAAAAGATTTTTCTTCTTGGGCTTTGTCAAGATGTCCCATTTTGTTACATCTTCCTCCTTTGGCCACTCAAAGGTCTATATACTTTCAAGTTGGGATTTTTGTCTTTCCCACCTAGCATCTATTATGCTTTTGACATCTGTGATGGATTTATTACAGTCTGTCTCTAGTTTTATTGCTTCATCTAGAATTTTATTGAATCTCTCCATGTCTATACCTCTCTGATTAGATATGTAAACTTCTTTATTGGGTAGCACATTCTCAAATTCTGAGCCCCATAGCCCTAATGGCTTGATCTTATTGTCCTCGGTTCTCATGGGAGGTACAAACCTATTGTAACTTACCCCAAACATTTTTAACTTTTCTTCAATCTAGTTTTCTTTTCCTTTGAATAATGATAAGGTGGATCCAATTTGTTCAATCTCTATACCAGCCAAGGTAACTATCTCTTGTAAATCTGACCTTAATGCTTGTACAGATGCCAATGTCACAAAAAGTGTTGTCTTGCCAGACCAAGTTGAATAATAGGGATTTAAAATTGATATAAAATTATTCACCTCTGTTTACAGGCCTGGAAACTTGCCATAGGCTCCATACACCACATTAATCTTATCCTTAATGGTGTCTATTCTGTGTAGCAAAATTGATGTCAATGGACTTAAAATTACACTGTTGTTCGATTTGACCTCTTGCTCAATTTTTTCCACTGTATCCCATGTATCCTCTATTTGGATTTCAACATCCATTACTTCTTTTGGGTCAGTAGGGGTAGCCTCTGGCATATCTAATAGTTGTTGAGTAAGCTCAACTATGAGCTTGTCTTGTTCCTTAATCTTTATTATCCCTAACTCTCTGTCCTTAACAATATCACTAGTGTCACTAGTGAGCTTCTTCAACTTTTTAGACATTTGGACCACTTTTTCCTCATTGAGTTGGGAAAAGTGTGTTAGAACTTTGGAGATAATATCTTTTATTCTGGACTGACTAGATTATTTTGTTTCCCTCCATTTTTTCCTGAATGTTCAACAGGGCTAGATTTTGATCTTTTGGAGCCAAGCTCCACGTTGCAAGTTCCTGGGACTTGGGGTTGTATCTAGACCCTCTAATCATGTCCCCAACTCAAGTCTCTAATGACAATTTGACATCAGGTTTTTTTCTGATCTGATCACTAATAAAGGCTAAGGACAAATCCCAACCTTCCACTAATAGCATTCCACTGGCCTTGACCAGTTGCCTAGCTTGTTCTGGTGCAATCTACTCTGTTTCAGGATCATATTCCTATAGTGTTTGTAGAGCCTTTTGGGTTACTTGGTCACCACTTCCCAACTAAAATTGTGCAACCACTTGTTTTTTCTTGTTCTAGATGAGGAAATCCTTAAATTCCATAGTTTTGATAAAATTGTCATCCTTAAGAAATTCATCTTGATGTATTAACCTCTAGTCTATACAAGCTCTAAGAGGTAGCTCTTCCTCCTCTTCCACATCTTTCTGCAGTTTCTTTCCCACCTTGGTCATTTTTTTTAGTTGGTTATCATATGGCCTATTACTAGTTATAAGGGCACCAATTCTATCTATCTTTTTCTCCTTATTTTGCAAAGGTTCCCCTTTTTCTACTTTCCATCTCTTTGGTGGGGGTTCCTTTGTAACCTCCTTCTCAGGGACCTCTATTAGGTCAATGATATTTTCTCCCTTAGCAATTTTTTATTCTACAGATGCTTGATTGACTGGAGGGGGGCTGGGTACTGAATATTCATCACTATCATCATCATACTCTAATGATGAGTTACCCTTGTGACCCTTCTCTGGAACTACTAGTGCATCCTCTAGCTGATTGCATAAGAGAGTGTGAGATTCTATCATGGCATCTAGCGTCTTTAGATATGGCATGTTTCAAAAAAAAAAAAACCCAAAAGTAATGCCCTTTCTTTTTACTTGTCTCTCCATATCCATAAGTTCATTGAACTTTATAGATCTCTTATCCACCTCCTCATCCTCCAAAATGTTTCTGATCAAATCCTCTTCCATGCACTCCTCATGGTCTTTGATGTAGGCGATGGTTGGTGTCAACAACTTCTTTGCACTAAGGATGAAGCCTTCTGAGTCAACATACCTATACAAGGCCACATTCATCCTGTAATGATTCATCCAATTATTCACAAGGTCCAAATTCCTCTTTCCAATAGTAAAATTATAAATTCAAAACTTCCTTGGGGTAAATGTACCCTTCCTGTGTGGAGCAAGTTGTTCCTTATCAGTTAAAATGAGTTGTCTTATAAATTCCATTGCAACTATCCTTGGTGGCACATGGAATGGAAATACATGGGGAGGATGTGTACAACCATACACTCTGATTAGTGTGAAATTATTCTCATAATAAAAATCTCCCTAGTTGTGGTCTCCTGGCCATTTGTTAAGATATTGGCATGGCCTCAATAATTATATTAATTTTACTGGCAGCCTAGTCTTGTTGACACCTAGGCACTGAAGAATTGGATACACTATCCAATTTCCAAAAGAACAAAAATCTTTCTCCCTAGAGGTTTAATTCCACACTCTCGGCCATAATTGAATAGGGTTAGGCTGGTTGTGATGAAACCTTTGTGGTCTTAGACACTAGAATTCATGAGTGGGAAGTTGTAGTATAGGATCAAATGCATAAGAATTGAATAATGCATAAATTTGGGATGATCCTTCTTTATTTATATATCTATGAACCCCTGATGCATTCGGTTTATGATATACTGTATATAGTCATAGTTGGATGTAGTATGGAGGCTCTGCATGTTCAAAACCATCATTAGAATGTCTAAGGTAATCCTCTCTGCTCCTCCATCCTTTCCTAGCACTCTGCATGGTGCATATGATATGTACTTCATATAGAAGTTCAAGTCCTTGTAAAGATATGGGGCTGCTTGTGGGATGGGTGCTATTTAGGTTTTCATCTTCTTTGGAACATGATGTTCCTTAATCAATTTGGCTACAATGCTATACTCTCTAGTATACCTATTCTCTAGGCTCTTCAAGTTTATCTCTATGGTCATAGTATACATTGAAGGCCTTCATGAAAGTGTTCCTGTCTAGGGTAAGTAGGGATTTTCTATTGACCCTTTTAATTGTTTCTGTCAGGGTATCATACCTATTGGCCAATTCCAAGACAAAATCAACATCTACAAAGATGTCAGGAACCACTAACCTAGCCAATCCATAGGTCCAAGGGTTTGAAATTGGCATGGCCTCATCATTATTATTAAAGAAGTAATTGAAAAATGAATATTCGAATGAGCCTGGGGTTTTTGCATCTCTAATATAGGACAAATCATCAATTATAGTGTCGAAACTTACCTTTCTATTTTGGCTTGACCCTAGCAGAAATGTGAGAAATTCATTTGAGTAATTTATCTTTCCTTTTGATTCATCCTCGACATCATCACTTCTCCCACTGGTAGAGGCTAGACTCAATGCTTGGCCCATTTTTCCTTTCTGTGCTTCTCACACCCTTTTTCACCGATGTTGAAACAAATCTCCTCAAAACCCTCAACACAGGCTGTCAAGTACCCTGAAATCTATAATCCTGAGGATTGAAACACTGCCAATCACAATCCTTGCTGAATTCTGAACCAGGAAATCACCTTTCTCAACACACTTACTTGGAGAATTCTACTCTTCTCAGAAAATGTTGAACTCTTTTAAAATTTCTTAGCTCTAAAAACTTGCAGTCTTGGTAAGAATGAAATGACAATGGATATGCATACTTATAACTGATAAATCAATGTAGTCATCTTTTCAAACTGGTAAACTTGCAATTCAATCACTTTTGCCATTAGTTTACGCATTGTTACATCAATTCTAGTTCTAGCCATGGCATACAAACTGACAAGTAATCAATTTTTAATGAGTTCTTTTTCTTATAAAAACCTTATAAAATTCAAAAAAGAAATCGAGCTCAAATCTGTTTGGCTATCATTAATCATATTTTGGCTACTTTTGCATTTGTCAAAATCTCTGAAATCCTATTGGTCAGCAACTATCCACCATGGAGTTAAAGAAAAGTCTTCTTTTAACTCTAGTTTTACTTCTGGCGATGTAACGAATGTGTAATCTCCTTGTCACTTGATATTCTTGCTAATTACAGTTTCTTACTGAGACTTAGAGACTGTTGTTTGATCAATATTTAGATCAACGGTTATCTCCATGCTGCTTAATCTTTTAACTTAACTCAGCTTCATACAGAGACATCATGACTAGGATTTCACTTAACTTTTCTTCAAACTTAGCTTACATTTGGAGACTTGGTGACTGTTATATCTCCTTATCACTGAACCAAATCTCTAACTCATGGTTTATCTAGAGACCTTGCGACAAATACCTTTAGTCACTTTATCGCTTGATTATTTCACTTTTATATTTTTCATTAGGAGACAATGTGACTGTAGTCAATCTTATTTTCCTTTTCATCTGATGGCTTTCGCCAAGTCTCTTGTTCTTCATATCAAACCCTAATCTCTCTTGAGACTTAGTGACTGATGAACATGTGTCTTACTTTTGCTTTTGTCTCCTGATCACCAGATCTTATTTGACTTTTGAACTATATATCGTGACCATGGGACTACTGTTAGATCTGGCTTCCATCCTATGATTGTCATTGAATCTCTTGATTATCAAATTAACTCATGGTTTCTTCCACGACTATGTGACAACACTATTATCCAAATTGTCACTTAACCCAGGATTATTCAGAGACTCGGTGACTGTTTAAATCTCCATGTCACTAGATAACTTTAAAATTGCACGGTTAATCTAGAGACTTCCCGAATTCTGTAAGATTTATTTTCTGATTAATGATTGTCACTAAGTCTCATGTTATTTGACTTAACTCACATTTTATTTAGAGACAAAGTGACAACAATGAAACCTTAAACCTTTTACTTAACTCATAACCCTGGGTCACATCCGAAGATAAAGTGACTGAGTAAACTCGAAGTTGCCATAAAAAATCACTAGCCTTGATCTCATCTAGAGACAATCCAACCACCGTTAGATCAAATCTAAGATGAACAGTCTGTACCAAGTCTCTTTATCTTAAAAAGCATATTCTTTTTGTTAAGAGAAAATGTGACCAATACATTTTTCCAAGTTTCCAGTTTAAATGGAGTATTCGCTTTTCTTCATGAGACTAATTGACAAACATATAAGCACATGCAAATAACTTAGACTTAAGTTATGAAAAAGGTAACATGAAAATAGAAACTTGGCTAATAAATTAGGGATTTTTTGCATTTTCAAATAGAAATAACCTAAGGGCTTAGGGTTTTTGACATTTTCAAGTAGGTTTAGGTCTTAAAACACTATTTGTAGAGACATAAAAGCAATTTTAGACATGATTTTAAACCTTTGAGCATAGGAATGACAGGTAACTTCAAAAAATTTCAGGGAAGACTCAAAAACTAGAAATACAACCAACACTTCTTAGGTGCCAATATAGGAGGTACTGCACATGCACTCAAACTTTTTTAGATCAAACCTTTGTTCAAAAATTCAAGAAATTTTTGGTTAAGCTCTTCATTTTTGGTAGGTGTTAACCTATGAGGTGCTTTGTTTGGTAAAATAGCTCTAGGAATCAGATTCGTATAGTGACTGATATCTCTCATTGGTGGAAAACCAACAGGTATATTATCTTAAATTATCTCCTTATACTCAGTGAGAAACTTTCCAACTTCTTCAGGAATGTCATCTTCCACATTCTTACTTGATTTTTTAGGAATCAAAGCATAACAGATATCATTTCTTTTCAAATCCTTAATAAACTATCTACCTTCTGTCAGACAAACTTTCACAGATGTGCATAACTCATCAACAGATTATTCAACCAAAGGTAACAATATTTTTTTCTTACCATCAACCCAAATAGAATATATATTCAATCTTCCATCATGTCTAGTATGTCTATCATATTGCTAAGGGCTACCCAGAAAAATATGACAACAATCCATTGGCATGATATTACACAACACCTTATCATAATATTTCCCAATTTTTAGATTCACAAAACATTGTTCACTCACCATTAATGTATGTTCATCCTTGATCCATGAGATCTGATAGGGCTTCAAATGCTTCATCCTCTCCAACTACAACTTGCAACCATTTCCTCATATGCAAGATTCTCTGAGCTTCCACTGTCAACAATCACCTTCCAAACTTTGTCTGCAACTGTACATCTGGTCTTGAACAAACTTTTCCTAATTAGTTCTTTCTTATCCTTTTCACTCTATAGTATTCTTTAGATCATGAGATTACTTTCAGGTTCATTGGATGGTTCCTTTTGCACTAAGGCATTTATGCTACTGCTACCATCTTTCTTGCTTGCATGTGTACATTCAAAGGATTTATGTCCTTCACAACATTCTAACAAATTACTTGGAAACCTTTTCTTCTATATCCACCTCTGGAGTAATTGCCTCTTCCTCGGTATGAACTTCCATCTTTCCATTCAGTCTTTCCTTTATCTTGAGATGTGTTTGAAACTAACTTGTCTAGTTTAGATCTATTATTTTCACCATAAGATCTACCTCTTCCTCCAGGGAATCTACCACCTTTTCCTCTTTGTGTTTGTTCATATCTTCTGTTCAAATTTTCCTTAGCTTTTAGGACAAATTGATATGCCTCCTCAATGCTTTCCATCTCGACCAAATTGATCTCATATTTTATGGAAATCCTCAATCTGTTCAAGTATCTTGTTGTTCTTTCCACCTCATCTTCAACATGTCCAGACCTGATGTCCAATCTATATAATTCTTCAGTGTAGTCTTTGACTGATTTGTCTTTCTGCTTCAAGCTTTGCATTCTCTTAATCAGGTTAATCTGATAATCATGTTAGTAAACAGATTGTTCTTTTCAATTTAACTCTAAAATACCCAAAATACTTAAGAACAATTGAATATAACAGTTGGAAAATTGTTATTGAAAAAAAACTAATTTCCCTCTGAATTTAAAGGTATAGCTCCCTTATATGAATGATTTTTAGTGAATTTTTCTCTTTCCTAATCTAACAGGGGTATGTTCTTAACCCGAGAACAGAAGAGGCAAACCAAGCTAATCCTAGGTAGGAAATAGCTCAGGCAAGACGAATTTGACTCTAAATCTAGCCAACTCTAAGATTTCATCAATCAGATTAACTCCCAAAATTGGTAATGCATGAAATTATACTAAAAATGCAGATGCAAGACTAAAGACTACTGATGAAACAATAATGAATCAATCTATATCATAAGAATGTTTCCCAAACTTAAGATAACAACAAATTTCCCCTTTGGGTAATTGTATCAAATCATAATACAAAGCTTTGGTTTGAATACAGATTGTAAATCCAACTTCAAAGAAAAATCCAAATTCAATAAAAAGATAAATGCAATGCAAATGGAACAAATAAAACAATGGTATTTAGACATACAAATTTGACTCAGCAAAATGCTATCTTTCACCCCAAAATTTAGCCGACCTTTGTATTGATTTTGGAAATAGTACATATAGAGTCCCAATTTGGTCCATTATAAATAGAAGCGGGTAACCAAAATGGTTCAACTTTCCCAACTGGAAATGATAACTTAAAGATTAACCATTACATTTTGATCAAAATTTAGTACAAAGAGAGAATCTACCTTAAGCTTTGATTTCGCTCCCTTTGCCTAATTTAGCCCTATAAGAAGTGATAGTTGTGATGACCTAGATAAGTTCTTCATGTCTGTTAACATGGACATTGGTGTATCAGATGAGCCATCTGGAATGCTCTTTAGCTAGACTTTTAATTGTGTCTGTATGATCCTTCAATTCTTCCATGGATTTATACACGCATCTGCTCAGCTATTGAAGCTCTGACACTTTGTCCAAGTGGGTGGAAGATGGCTATAACAACTTGTCTACATAATCAGAGAATGATTTCTGCATGTTGGCCAGTCCTATCATTTCCTTACCTTCTCCACTTGTCTATGATTCTGTATGAAAACCTTGGAGAATCTTGAAGTCTTTGTTCTATTCTTCTTTGACCTTAATGTCTACTTGCTGCAACCCCATCTTGGCTTGGATAATCATTTCAATTTTAAACTCTAAACTTTGAAGCCACTTGATTAGAGCTTCATCTCCTTTCTGTAGAGTTTGGGCTTTCAACACCTCTTTTGTCTTCATCTTCACAGCTACATGGAGCGTTACTATGCACTCCTGACAATTCATTCTTTCAGATGCAAGAGTTTGTAAGTTCTTCTCGATGTTATTCCTTTCTGTCTCCAACTTCAAGAGAGTATTGCTGAACTTCTCAACAACTACCAACCCTTCATATTTGGGCCTCAACCCATCCTCTACCTATCTACATGAAGTGGCAATCTTCTTGTAACTTGGCCAGTATAGCTTGATTCTCTATCGCACTGGGATCAAAGGTGGATTGAGTGCTGGGAACACTTGCAATTGGGGTGAGGAGCTATCTTATGAAATTTTTCAAATCAATCACTTCTACCTTCAATTGAAACTTGGTAGTCTTGATCTCCTCGAGTTCTTCTTCTATCACCACATTTGTAGAGTTCCACTAGTCTACCTTGGTGTCATGGTGAGCTAACCCCATATCAAATGACTGTAACTGAAAATACGAAGCGGTCATATCTTCGAATCTACCATCCTTGGTTTGTTTGGCCACTTCCATGGTGAAGTGCTCAGTCTCATGGTCACAACCTAGAGTAGACATTGTCTTTACTTTCTTTTATTTTCTCATAGCGGCCTTGGGCTGAAAGGCTCATGACAGAGTGTCTTTGCTGGAATCCCCTTCTTCTACCCTCTTTCTCTTCCATTCTAGAGTATGTTCTATCCATGACTCTACGCTAGTAACTTTTTGGTAGAAACCAACTCCTCAATGAAAAATTTCTTGATGACTGGAGGCGTAGCCTTTGGTCTTGAAGCAAATGGATTTAATGAAGTAGGAGAAGAGGATACCAATTTGGCTACTGAAGTGACCTTCTGTTTCTTCCTGGCCTCTCCTTTTGATTCTATGGTTGAAGGGGTATCTTCACCCACTTCCACTATGATAGGAGACCCTCTCATGGGAGAATTTAGAGTCGGGGTTGTTGGAAATACAATAATGGGAAAGCAAGATACTGAGAGGGGGGTGAATCAGATCTTCAAATTTAAACACTTAAAAAAAACTGATCCACATTCATACATATATGAATCTAATATAATCTCAGATAGCATCCACATAATGAAATAAATCACACATAACACAATAACTTGGTAACCCAAAAACCCAAATAGGTAAAACTGGGGTAGGGATGACACCCACAAAATTCTCCACTACTGCAGTAATAAAGTGTTCCTATTAAAGCTACAAATTTTGATTACAAAATGTAATCTACCCTGTTAAAGGTATGCCTAATTAAGAGCTAAAGATCATTACAATCTACCCTATGAAAGGATTTGAAATTACAATAAAGTAATCACTCTGTTAGGAGATAAAGAAAGGTTTTCTAGAACCACTCTATTAAGATATTTTCACCTGATACAATGATTATAATGTCTCAAGTATTGATCCTTCATTATGCACTCTGATGCTGATGACAGATCTCCTCTTTCCAGTACCTTCTATGATCTCACAATATGATATAACTTTACTCTATTGTTCACTGTGTTCTCACTCTGCTTGATCTTTTCTTCTTGACAAAATAATCCTCTGTGCATTTCACTTCAAAATGCAGTCACCACACACTTCGTCTGCTCTGTCCTTACTCTTTCAAAATAGGGTTTAGAAGCAATCTAATATATCCATTCAAATCTGATAGTGAGATCTAGATCAATGATCAACATCAAATATCCATACCTTGATGGTATTACAATTAATGTTTACAATAGTTCATGCATAGGATAAAATAATTAAATGCATAACTAACTCCATAGAAGAATATTAAATGCATACATAAGTCGGCCCAAAAAGCTTATACAAGTTGGCTAGACCACTTATCCTTAATGTTTGTATCATTCCTGACATGCATACAAAAACTAATCTACTTGGCACTTAACATCTTTGTATCCTAATCGGCTCGGAAATGTAACTCAGCTTGGTAATTTAACTAGGCAAACTGAAAACTGCTTAGCAATATTGCTCGGCCTTGCATAGTTTTAGCTCAGCCATAGTGATAGTCAACTAAAACTGCCTAAGTGAATGACTAAGTGTTGGTCATTAATCATCAACAAAACTTAGAGATTAACAATCTCCCCCTTTGATATTAGTGGCAAAAACACTTATCACTACTTCCATTAATTCCATCAAAATAAGTACACTAAGTACTCCCCCTAGGAATATACTCAGAAATAATCCATACAAAAATTTTACATGCCTTCAAAAAATTATATACAAGTGTACCTGTTCTATACTAATGTATCATACTATATCCTTTCCAATTTCCTTACCATCTTCCCCCTTGTTTTTGTCACTAATTGCTGGTGGGGTTAAGTTGTACTTATCCAAAAAAAAATTATGAAGCGGCAAGGTGGATTCAAATGTAGTATCCTAGCTTTCCTTAGCAATCTTCATAACTTCCAATTTGATTTCTAGCT
>JAGRRI010104272.1:0-15271 GCA_018584345.1 Thuja plicata | reverse complement strand
TGGTTGATTATGACTTGGAAGAGGAGGATGTTGTTGAGGGTGGGGATGATTCTGCTAATGAAGAAGGAGGCTTGGGAAAACAAGAAAGTTCATCCAAATCAATGAATGATAGCTCAACACATATTTTTGACAATGCTAAGACCGAACCTATGGATATCACCCAGGATTCATGCCAAAGGAGGAGGATAATAATAAGATGATTATTGGAGTACCTTTGTGGAGTGAAAGAAGACAATAGGGGAGCTAGAAATATTGAAGAGAAAAGTATAGGAGCTCGAGAAGAAGATGATAAGCATCTACAAGTTTAGTCTATGGATGATAGATAGTTTGACAACCTCCATGTGCCTCATGTAGAAGGTGGTCCTGAGAAAGGATGTGGAATGGAATTACAAGGAACACTTAAGTTCTTCACGAAGGATTGGAGCCATGTACTCACCTAACCATAGGATGGTTGTTTCTAGCTTTAGTTTTTTCTATGCTATTAATACTTTTAGTAGATTACAATTATATGCTTATAAGACTTATAATAGTTTATAGTTTTACTCTGCTAATGCGTTGTTACTGGTTTGTTTGTTAACTGGTTGTTAATGTTGGGATTATGTTATGGTTGAACTACCTTTAGGATGTTTTTTTTAAAGGGACAACACCCTTTTTTTGTTTCTATTAATATAAAAAAGTACATTAACATATTTTCTAATATAATATTCTAATGATAATATTAATAAATTATATTTAGTTAATGAAAATAAAAAATATTAGTTGCATTGACATGAAACATAAATAGAAATGAATCTTTCATCTTTTTGTTCGAAACTATCATACATACTTGATTTCATTTAACATTTATGATAGTGTCATCTATTAAAGGAGATTTTTCATAATGACTGTATAATATAAAATAGGGATAATGTAAAAGGGTTATTTTCCCCAATTCAAATTACACATTGGAATACAAAATCACCCTAAGAAAAATATGATAAACACCTCTATGAAGATGCCAATGCATTATCTTTGCTTGAGGGGTTTTTGTTTACATTTTTATCACCATTAACCCTCTGGGTTTACCTCATGATCATAGGGTTCCAGTTAAGAAAGTGTGCATAGATAATTGACTAAGAATTCTTAAAAAAAAAATTTTGGTGTAACATTTCTCATATTACACCGATATGGTCTTGTCATACCTCAATGGATCATCAGGAATTTTTTTTTGGCAAGGCAAGTTCATAGTTTCTCTGTGATTCCAAGAAAATAGTTTATCAACTTTCAGGGTCAGATATTGAAATATCTAGGGTATGGTTATTTCAATGGGGTTTATCGATGAGAGTCTTTCAATAGAGGTATCATCGGTGATCAAAAATGAAAAAAATTGTACCTTTTGATAATGGTTGCTACACTAATGATTTTCATCAGTAGAGATCCTCCCGATGTCATTCTTCATTGGGCATCAGAAGTCTTCAATCTAGATGTCTCGATATACTAATGAGATGTAATTGGGGTAGGTCACCCCAATGTTTCCTCTCATCCAGCGTTGGAGGCAAACAAATGTATGGCCTGATGGGTGTTGTTACCCTGATGGATCCCATCACGGTAAGTTTTGCTGATGTTGTTTCATGGGCATCTTGACAGTGTCCTCAACCAGGTTCTTGTCGATATGATCAGAAACTATGTTTTATCGGGAAAAATGATCTCATGGTTTCTCAGATATAATTTTCAAGGATGTACTATTTTCATCAGTGAGACTTTCTTGTGTTCTTCCTGATATTTGATGGTTCCTTTTAGCAAGTTGTTTCACTCTTTAGAGGTGGTTGGTTGTAAGAGGAACTCATGTTGATGGTTAGGGCAGTCTTTTTTGCACCAAACACAAATTTCAAATCGAGGGAGCTATGTGGATGAGGGGATGGTTAGAGATGGCCACATTTACTCTTTCGACTGCATTCAACAACTCATTGCCTTTTCGACCAGATATTCAAGCGGCACAATTACTGCAGTATGGCTCCCAATGATTTCACCCATCGCTTCGTATCAAGGAGAGTTTGATTTTGGTCACTTCCTCACACCATCAGAGAAATCATGGAGTACTTACAGAGTGACTACCATCCTTTTGCAGCTGATAATTTATTGTTTGGCCCTTTCTGTCACATCTGGGTGCTCGATTTGTAGATCATATCTCTTCTTGATATGATCTTGCAGTGACCTAGCATTGGTTAGAGTTTGAACTCCAATGTTTACCTCAGTTGTGCTTGAACTCATAAAAGTAAAAAAATGTACATACTTTGGAGATATCTTCTCTATTCTTTGGCATAATTCCTTTCTCTACAAATGTGATAAAGCCTTGTCTGAATTTAATAAAACCATTATTTACCTATTCTGAAATTTAATTATTTAGTGCATTTTTCCAACATATTTGGATACATTTCATCATTTGAAACTCCCTATGTCGTGTAATCTTAGATTTATTTTATCCTTTTAGTGAATAATTGTATTCCTCAGGGATCAAATTAGTCTCTTAGCGTTATTTTTGAACTAAGGTTTATAAATGTTTGGGTAGTGTAGTTTTATGGTTTTGTTGAATTCATGTGCAATCTTAGGAAAGAGGAAATCAAAACATTCAATTTGGTACATCACCCCATTTCATTTCAAGTTATTTTTCTTCCCATTTTCCCCTCAAGTCAAGTTAGTAGTTTAGATGGATCCTACTTGTAAAGGAAGTCTTCCTTTTTCAGAGATTCAGCCTCACCTGAGCAAGTCCCGCACTTGGGAGGTTGTCTCAATGTTTCATGAGGTTTCCTAGGTTTCTAACCACGATATAAGAAAGGGTGTAGTCTTTTATGTTAACAATTTTTGGCATGCCTGGTGGGGTAGCGTACAAGTTTTTCAAGAATACATGTTGGTTGGATGGAGTCAAACACATAACTTCAACATTCATGCTAGGAAATTGGTGTCGCTCTTAGCATCTCAACCTTTAAGAGGTTCACAGTCAAGAACTTGGAGACTCCATCTCTATATATTGGTTCTCAGGCTAGATTTTCTGATATTCATGCACAAAATTCAAACAAGGGTATATTGTAGAGGTTATTTTCAGTTTGTTCAACTCTCATCTTCAATTTCTAGAAGAAAAATAAATGGACTTTCTCTGTTACCAGTTAGGAGTTCAAAAGAAACACCAACACTGCTTAGATCTCTTTCTACTCCTCCTTTTGATATGTCTCAACCTAGGACACCATCTTCTCATTTGAATAGATTATTCCATATGGTTGATCCTAAAAATCAATTTTTTGCAGCCTTTAATGGTGGTAGCCCTCTTGTTTTGCCCCAAATAAATGACATGCCAATAGCTGCACTTAAGAGTTTACCAAACTTCACTGGTGAAACTTCCATTTCCCCAATAGAGCATATTCAATAGGTCTCAAATTTCTACAACATTTTGGTGTCACTAAGGATAATGTTATTGTTATGCTTATAGCTTCATCTTTGAAAGGAAAATCCTTACAATGGTATAAGGGTTTTCCCCATAATTCTATTCGTAATTGGGACAGATTAGGTGAAAGCCATTGCAAACATTTTAAAGACAAAAGTGATCACATATCACTATTAGAATAATTAACTACAATTAAGAGAGAACCCCACGGATTCATGACTGATTTTAATTACAATTTCCAAAAGACATGAGATATAATACCTACTTCACTGAAGGCTACTCCAGGTAATGCGTTCTTATATTATCTTAGAGCCTTCACTAGTGATATTTCTACTACATTGCAAACAATGGGTGATGATACCTTTCATGTTGTATATGACATAGCTATAAGAGTAGAAAATTTTCTAATTCACGGAGGGAAGTTATCTCCAAGGCCTCCAATGCCTTTATTCCCTGGTATGCCTACAAATCAACCTAGAATGGATCCTATTCCTACCACAACTACAAGTCATCCTCTTATTGTTGCTCCATCAAGTTCAACATCTTCTAGTAGTAAACTTGAAACCATGATGGAAAATGTAATGTAGAAGATTCAAAGTTTAGATCTTGGATTGTAGAAGATGGGGAACAAGATGGTGACCCTAAAGAGACAACAAAATCAAGGTAGTAGGTCTTATAAACGTCAGGGTTCTTCATTCAATTCATTCAATAGGCCACAAAATCAGGGATAAAGTTCATGGAACCAAAAGACACTCATGGGTAATGTTTCCCCTGCAAACTTAAATACAAATCCAGTAAGGACAATTATTACTCAAAGAAAAACTTGCTAAAGGACAAGAGCAGTGTACTATTTGCAATTTTTCTTATGAGCAGTGTTCTTGTCAAGGGATAGAGTCTTCTCAAGATCTAACCATTCAGGATGAATCAATAATATCAGGATAATAGTACAATACAAATCAATCTCATGTTGGTTTTCAACCCCAACATCATGAGAATTCTTCTCTGGTGATCTTTCATCAAGAATATTTGTGTGGTGTCAATCATGATAGCAATGATGGGCATAGCCCATAATACTAGAAGTAAGAGAAGATCAGTAGAGAGTGCTCCACCTCCTTCATCGAATCAAGATTCAATTTCAGTATTTTTTGCACCTACTACATTTGCAAGTATACCACATGATGTTTTTGCTCCATCTCAAAATTCGAATATACATCAGAGAAATAGGAAACCAAAAGATCCTCAAGCTGGCCCAATTCAAAAATCAGACCCTATGGTTTCTAAGAGTCTTATCAAGTCATCAAGAACTCCTCTTAACATTGTAGATCAGATGAAGAGGACCAATGTCAATATCCCTATGTGGGATGTCATCACAATTCCATCTCAACTTGAATTTCTATAAGAAGACCTAATGACTATGAGTGTTCAAAAGGAAGCAACAACAACATGTGGGATATCAAATTAGGAAACTAGTCTTGTAAAACCTACCAAATAAGAAAAAACAAGAAGTAAAATCCTTCCCTCTTTTATCTCTCTTTAATTATAGAAGATAAACTAGTTCACAATTGCATGATATACTCAGGAGAAAGTATCTCATTTATGCCAAATAAGGTTGTTGATCTTATAAGCATTAAATATGAACCTTTGACTAGAGGGGTTGTCCAATTAGATGGTACTTATGTCCAACTAGTAAGGGTATTGAAAGATGTCAAATTATCCTTGTATGCATGTCCCAATTTCACTGTTGTTCACGATATATCAAGCTTTGACCTGTCTGCACATTTTTCTCTTTGCCTCTCTAGAGACTTCATTTCTCAAATAGGTGGATATGTTCCATATGATTGGTCCTACATTTTCTTTAGGACCTGATATGGAGCAAAGGATGCCATAAAAGTAGATTCATTGGCTCTCAATCACATAGATCCCTACACACATAGCCCTGTGAATATGAACTGCACACTCCATGAGAGGGGCGAAGAATGCATAATCCATGAGCGTTCTACTCTCTTGGTAGAGGTTCCTTATTATCTCTTAGATGAATGGGATAATGCTTTTCAATTTCATCCAGTACAAGAAGCTGAAGAGATAGGACTTAGAACTTATTGTATACATGAGGAGAATGATCCTATCCCCAATCTTATGAAAGGACATGAAGATACTGATGGATTATGGAACATGTTGTTTGATGGCTCAAGGAATAAAAATGGATTAGGTGCTGGTGTAATACTTGTTTCTCCAAGATTGGACAAATAATACTATTCTTTTAGACTTTATTTTAGTTGCACTAAAAATTTATCTAGATATGAAGCCTTGTTTCAAGGTCTTCAACTTGCACAAATAAGAGGTATTAAAGCTCTACAAGTATTTGGAGATAGACAGTTGGTTGTTAATCAAATTATAAACCATAATATTGCAAAGAACAACCTTCTCAAATCATATAAACATAGAGTGTAGGATCTCATTGAGGATTTCCAAGATTTCAACATTTAGAGTGTTCCAAGAAATGAGAATAAGCATATTGATAGACTTTCAATAGTTGGTGCTCATTATGAAATACCAAAACATGTTGTAAATACAAGGGAAGAAAAATTTAGATTCGTTGTAAGGTTTGTTGCTCATTGCACTAATTGGCAAGTCTTTGACTCTGACTTGCAGATTATTAATTACTTGCATGATGAAGTAGAGTTATTTTCTAAAAATTAGACCATGTTGCAGAACCAATATGAAGATTAGATCATGAAGGTTAATTCCAACAAGTTCCTAAAGGATTAGTCACTTTGGAGGGCATCTTTAATTCTGATGATCAAGAAAGAAGAAAAAAATAAGAACTTAGCAACAAAGAAGGATGGCTACAGACCTATCAGTATTGCTGAAGGAAGGACTCTTAACTCTGGAAAGGTATACTCTGAGAGTGTATAGGAAATTTTCATTAGGTTATGTCAAGAATTCAATGATTTTATTGCTTGGACATATGAATATTTAAAGGGTTTTGACCCAAGTTTATCTCAACACACCATAGAATTAAATACTGATGCAAAGCTGATTAGATAAAAACAGAGACCAATCAATCCTAAGATTGAGCCCTTAATGAGAAAAGAGTTGTCAAATCTCTTAGAGGATAATTTATTTTTTCTTGTTAAGCATTCCTCTTGGGTAGATAATCTTGTTCCTGTAAGAAAAAAGATTGGAGAAATCAAATTATGTGTAGACTTTAGAGACCTTAATAGATCTTCTCTTAAAGACCATCATCCTCTTTCTTCCATGGAACAAATCTTGTCCAAAGTTAGTGGGTCTAAAAGGTTCTCTTTATTAGATGGTTTCTCAGGTTATAATCAAGTTATAGTCCAAGAATAAGATCAATATAAGACAACATTTACCACTAAATGGGGTACTTATGCTTATTGTAAAATGTCATTCCGACTAGCTAATGTAGGTGCCACATTTTAAAAGGAAATGGAGATGACCTTTAAAGGCGTATTAGAAAGTTTTGTGCTAATATATATTGATGATATAACTATTTATTCAAAGCATAAGGAAGATCACCTTGATCACCTAAGGAAAGTCTTCATCAAATGTAGGGAGTACGGTGTGTCCTTGAAGTCAATCAAGTGTGTGTTTT
Organism: Thuja plicata; assembly: GCA_018584345.1. Lineage (NCBI taxonomy): Eukaryota > Viridiplantae > Streptophyta > Pinopsida > Cupressales > Cupressaceae > Thuja > Thuja plicata. The sequence goes on along the minus strand of JAGRRI010104272.1, from coordinate 8,237 downwards.
TCACTGATCAAAGAAAACTTTTGGGATATATTGTATCAAAGGATGGCTTGAATATCAATCCAAAAACAATGGAGGTAATTTTTACCCTTCCAGTTCTTAAACATAAGAAAGGACAGAAATAAAATTTTTGAGGAGATTAAAACAACTTTGCATCTGCGCTTACTCTTGTCAATCCTAAATTTGACAAAGATTTTATCCTTAATACTCCTAGAGGATAATTAAGCATATCACCTATTTTGACATAGTTGGATAATGAGGGTACAGAGCAACCCATTTCTTTCTTCAGTGAGGAGATCAAAGAATATGAAGGAAGATACACTATGTAGAGAGACATGTTCTTTCTATCATAATAACTCTCAAAAAATTCAGACATTTATTGTCTAATAACAAGATCCAACTCTTGGTTCTGCATGTAAGTGTGAAATACTTTCTTTTAAGAAAAGACATCAGTGAGAAAAGAGATGGATGGATCACCAAGGTCATGGAATATGACATTGAAATCAAGGTCACTGAACTTATGAGCGGAAAAGGCCTATGTGAACAAATGGTCTCATCTTTTGAGACATCCAGAGATGTTTCCCTGTTATTGTAAGATGAGAAATCAAGTAAAATTGAAAATCATAATGATTGGTTGCATGATATGTATATATTTTTGACAGGGGGAATAAATCCACAAGGTTTGAAAAAATCTGAAAGGAGACAATTCAGATTACAATCCATTCCTTAAGCATTAGTAGATGGTATATTGTTTAGAAAAAAATTCCAATGATGCTCTACTAAGATGCATAAATTTAGAGAAGATTAATAGGCTTCTTGACGAATTTCATGATAGCCCTTCAGGTGGTCATTTTTTAGAAGGGTTACAACCATGAAGATAATGAGGTATGGTTACTATTGGCCAACCTTGTTCAAGGATTCTCATCAATGGGTAAGAAAGTACATAAAGTGTGCACATTATTTTCAGGCAAGAAAAGATTGGTTGCCTTTCCTCTTCATCCTATACAAGTTGATCAACCCTTTACTCAATGGGGTTTGGATTTTCTTCGTCCAATAAATCCACTATCTAGCTCTGGTCAAAAGTGGATCTTGGCTACCACAGATTATTTCACAAGGTGGATAGAGGTAGTAGCTTTGAAGGGTGTCACAGAGACTTGAGCGGTTGAATTCCTTGATGGAAGTGCAACCAAATTTGGTGCTCCTTCAACTATCATTTCAGATAATGCTAAGTCCTTTGTTGGATCTCACATCAACTCTTGGGTAGTAGAACATGACATATACTTGAAAACTTCTTCAAATTATTACCCTTAAGGCAATGGCTTAGCTGAGTCTTCTAACAAGAATCTCATTAGGATCATCAAAAGAACATTATAAGAAAATAAAAGGGTTTATCATACTAAGTTATAGAAAACCTTATGGGCTGACATGATTACACCAAAGAGAGCTATTGGAAACTCACCCTTCATGTTAGTTTATGGCAGAGAGGCAAGAGTTCCTCTTTCTCTTGAGTTTCTTTCTCTTGAATTAGCTCATCAGTTGGAGCTAGTTGAAGATGATGCCATGACATTCAGATTGGTAGAGCTAATGGAGATTGAAGAAGTCAGAGATCAATATATGAGGACACTTGAAGAACATCTGTAATAGGTCAAGAAATTTTTTGATAGGAAGGCTACTCATAGAATCTTCAAAGAAGGAGATCTTGTCCTTAAATGGGATGCTAACAAAGCCAAACCAGGGAGGCATTCCAAGTTTGATGCCATGTGGAGTGGTCCTTATATCATTACCAATTACAAAGAGGCCAACAATTTTTATGTATCCATGCCTGATGGTGAATTTCTCCCCATTCCAATCAATGGGATTTACCTTAAACCATTCTTTTAATGAAAGTTTAAGGCTATGCACATATTAGCTTAGTTTTTTTCTATTTTCCCGTAAGTGCATGAGCACGGCTATACTTAGAATAGTATTTTTTTGGTTTTGTTTGATTGCAAAGAAGAGAGGTTAAATGTATTTTAGGTTGAATCCATGCCCAATGAAAGTCAGGCTAGTGGTCTTTCACATTTAGCAGGAAAATGCCCCTTGAAGTTGCCAAAAATGATGACATTTTTGTCACCATTAACCCTTGAGGATTTACCTCGGGATTATAGGTTTCTAGTTAAGCGAGTGTGTAGATCTAATTGATTAAGAATGCTTAAAAACAAGTTTTCAATGTAACATTTCTCAGGTTACACCAATATGGTCCTGCAGTACCTCAACATATCATCAGGTATTATTTTGGCAAGGAAGGTTTGTAGTTTCTTTAAGAATCCAAGTGGATTGTTCATCGAGTTCAGGGTCAGATATCAGGATAGCAAGGGTCGGGTTTTGCCGATGAGGTTTATTGGTAGGAGTCTTGCCGACAGAGGCTTCATCGGTGATTAAAAATGAGAAAATTGTACATTCTGATGATGGTTTCTACAATGACGATTTTCATCGAAAAAGGTCCTACTGATATAATTATTCATCGAGCATCATAAGTCTTTAATTTGGGCATCTCGATATGCCGATGAGATGTCATCAGGGTAGGTCACCCCAATGTTTCCTCTCATCAAGCGTCGAAGGTGAGGAAAATGTACAGGTTGAGATATGATCTCTTCCTGATATGATCTTTTGGTGACCAAGCCTTGGTTAGAGTTTGAACTTGAGTGTTTACCTAAGTTATGTCTGAACTCATAAAAGGAAAAATATGTCCATACTTTGGGCATCTCTTCTCTATTATTTGGAAGAATTCCTTTCTCTACAAATGTAACAAAGCCTTGTTTGAATTTAATAGAATAATTGTTTACCTATTCTTAAATTCAATTATTTAGTACATTTTGCCTACATATTTGGATGCATTTCATCATCTGAAATTCTCTATGTTGTGTAATCCTAGATTGATTTAATCCTTTTAGAAAATAATGGTATTCCTCAGGGATTAAATCAGTCTCTTACCTTCATTTTTTAACTAGGGTTGATAAATGTTTGGATAGTGTAGTTTTATGCTTTTGTTGAATTCAAGTGTTGTCTTAGGCAAAGAGGAAATCAAAACATTCAATTTGGTGCATCACCCCATTTCATTTCAAGTTATCTTTCTTCCCCTTTTCCCCTCAAGTCAAGTTAGTAGTTTAGGTGCATCCTAATTATAAAGGAAGCTAGCGTTTTCCAGTGATTTAACCACACATGAGCAAGTCCCACACTTGAGATACTATCTCAATGTTTCAAGAGGTTGCCTAGGTCACTAACCACCATCTAGGCAAGGGTTTAAACTTTTATGTTAGTTCAGTTTTGATTCCTTTTGTTTCTTAGAATTGAAGAGAAATGAATGATATTGGTATGCAAGAGACTAAATGAACATAGTTTTAATCTAAATTGATTGAGAAAATTGGCGTGAAAGAGGATGGAAGAGGATTTGAATGTACTTGGAAATGGAATAGAAAAAGTGAACTTTCAGACCCTAATTCCCAACTGTCGGAGTCCCGGAATGAGTTGTAACCATAGATATGAGATCTAGAGGTTGTGAGATGACTCCCTACCAAATTTCATTCAAAAATAGAAGGGACACAATGAATGTCGATGTGTACCCAACAGTTTTGTATGAAATTTTCATAGAATCTGCAACTATTCCTGTACAACCCATATTAGATCTGACATCTCAGTAAAATATTCCTCGACACAGAAAAAAGGGAAAAAGGTGTGGAAAAGGGGTTTTCCTTGGTCAAACCCTTATTTAGGAATCAACCTTGAAATTGAATTGAAATTGCATAATGAAAGATGAAATAGAAGCTAGATCTGAAACATAAATCACCTTATACCTTGATGGTGCAATGATTCTTTGGATGTGATCACAAGTGTTAATGTAATAGATTGATCTCCATAAAAACATAATAGGAAATTATGAAACCAAATCCTTGTATAATGGATGTTATAATTTTCCAACAATTCTTTATGAAGAAGAAGGAAGAATGCTTGGAAGGATTGAAGACTTGGATGCTTGATTGAAGAAGAGATCTTGAACTCCAACTTTCTTGATTGCTCATGAATGCTTGAAAAATTGAGGGTGAATTCTTGAATATGATCATGGATTGAAAAACAAAGAGCGCTAAGGGGTTTATATACTAAATCCATCATTTTGGGGATTAAAACTTAGGCACACCGACCATAGAAACTTTTCTCCCACAAAAACCTCAAGATGGGACCTTGCCCAAAATTTGGGCTTAAAACCCTAGGAACACACTACCAATGGAAATGTGTTCCACCCTAAACATGCCAAAATTTGATCTAGGGGTCCCAAATAGTCAGTAAATGCAAGATAAGTACATATGACTCATTATGATGCCGGGAAAGTATTCTGAGGCCATAAAAAGCCAAATAGGCCCTAGGATATTAAATGATATTTGTGATGGAGGAAAAAATAGAGAAGCACACTTAGATAAGATAAGATATGATAAATTTATTAATGTCCAAAAAGAGACCAACAAGGGTCTAAGGGACTGGAAATGTACAGAAAAAGGAACAGCGAACCAAAAGAGACAACCAAAAAGTGGCTGGGAAAGCAACCAAGAGTGAAAAAAGAAAGAAGAGAAGAAGAAACAAAAAGCAAGAATAACAGACATAAGAGAAGGACTAAGGATCATTTTCAGGTAGAAATAAATCCAACACTTAAGGATAATGATCCAGATGAGAAGGAACCCTACGTCATCATTATGAGCTGCTAGAGATGTCTCACTGACGAGTAAAGGTGCTGCGGTATCTCACAAATCTAGAGTGACCGGTGAAGGAGGCAATGTGAGGTCGCTTCACCCCCCATAAAGGAGATGAGGGAAAGAAGAAGGCCATAATGAGCTGATCAAATATCTATCTTTGGGGGGAAAGAAGTTGTAGAGTATGCTCATGGAGTTGTATAGTCTAACGGAGATAAAGTGCTAGGCATCTCTGATCGGTGTAGCTAAAGAAAGGAGTCAAGGAACTGCACCCTCTGAATAAGAAATAGAATCTCCCTCTGATCTCATAGTAAGTAGGAAAATGGAAGATGAAGTGTGTCTCAGTCTTAATCTCAGCCAGGGTGTATAACCTGCAAATCCGGTCATCTGAGTCAATGTGATGGTCTGTCTGGGCCCGAAGGTAGTGAGATCCAACCCTGAAAGATCCTAGCATGATGCAAAGGGTGTGTCACCAACGCTAAGATAAGTATCTAGGAAAAATAATAATCCCATCCCGAATGTCTAGAAAGTGATCAACATAAAAAGCCATCCTCGGGAGTCGACCCCCATACGGGTTGATCTGGGTCGTGGTGATATACTGCCTATATATGTCAAGTATGACATATCTATTCAACTCCTATCTGGAAGGGAGGAGGTGAGCCTGAGCGTCATGTAAGAACTCATAGGGGGCAGGTGATCAATGTCAATCATGATGGAACCGAAAAGGGAAGAGGTGTGGCCATACCAACAATGGGCTCTAGGGGAGGGGTCTAACTTGGAAAACACCATTGAAGAGAAATAGGCCAGGAAGGAGTATCTTTTGTGACCATCATTGGAGTCTGCAAAACAACAGAGGTGGTGAATAAACCAAACCAAATCATAGATGCCGCCCAATCTAAAGGGATGAGCCCCGAACTCAGCCATAATGATGCTATGAGAGGTGGATCGATGACATCTGATGATATGTTGGAGGAAGATAGTCTAAGCATGCTCAATAGAGGCCCAATCAAAATCCAGAAGGGATGGCCCCCAAACAATAGATCCAAAAAGTACCATAGGTCTAACCAAGGAATCCAAGAGGGACAACTTGGATGCGGTGTCCTAAAAATGATGTCTGAAACACTATCTCTCCAACATGGCAAGGGAACCCAGCCCTTTATTGATCTTGGGAAGAATGGAGGGTCTCAGGATGAAGCGAGGGCCAGAGAACTTGACCCCAAGGTAGGTGTATGAAGAATTTATCTCAATCTCCAGTCCCTGATAGTAGAAATGAAGATGTGAGGTCTTCAGGCACTTGAAGATCATCACCAGTGTCTTACTGAGATTCACCATCAGCTGTCTCAAATCACAAAAAGAGGCCAAGCTATCAAGTTTTAGTAATAACTAAGAGGGGGGTGAATCAGTGGCCTCAAAAATTAATCCTTAAATCAACCCTTCAAACTTAATACCACAAAATTATACCTCTAGTTATCTTTAGTCCTGTAAGATGAATGCCTCCAAATACTTATATCAAATTACTACTTGTCAGAATGCTTTGTAAAACCTTCTACTATATGTTTACCGATAAGCAGTCTTTCTATTTACCGAAACACAATAAATAACTAGTGTATAGCAATCAATCCAGTTTAACTTATGTGAAATGCAAAAAAATAAAGTAATGACTCATAAACACATGACACATGAATTTTTAACGTGGAAACCTTGTTAAGGGAAAAATCACTGGGACCGGTACCCCAAATTTTCTCTCTTCTGAAGTTAGCTCGGTTAAGAGCCAACCCTGTTAAAGGTTACAAACACACTGCTAGGTGTGACCTTGTTAGAAGATTTAAAGGAATAGTTTGTCACTTAGTATCTAGAATCTAATGCTACCATCCTTGATCAAACACTCACTTGGCCTATCAATAGGTATTGGGCATATCCAATGCTACTTTTTATGATCAAAATTTTTGATACTCCTTGGGATGTATCTCAATTAGAAAAGACTTTTAAGTCCTGCTCGGTTAAGAGACTTGATGCTTCAATGGTTAAACTGAACAAGTAAATTGATCTGTTCACATATACAACTTGAATTGTAGATTTTAAGATCTATTTTTACCTCTCTGATCAATGTTATCAATTCAATACCTTTGCTCCACACTATTTTGCTCTGTGATGTTGTCTCACTATTGTTGGTGTCTGCAAAATTTAGCGATATCCTCAACTTGTTTGATCATGAATTGAATGAATACTTTCTTCTCCTTTAGAATCTATTTAGCATCTATTTTCTTGTCACTCCCCTTATTCATAATGAATAAGCTTGTCTCTTAAATAGACATGATTTCACCGTTTCATGGCTTTCTTGATCTTGGCGTGGTCCACAATTCTCACCAATTAGATTTAAATCAAAACTCCAATTTTATCTCATAGAGATCTTCTTGCCAACTGGACAAAGCAGCTTTAAATCCTTTACTTATCTCCGGCTTTATCTTGTCGATTAAAAAAATGATAAGTACTAGCTAAGTCTATATTTAGCTCTTGACAGCTAAGCATTTTTCATTTCTAAACTCTCTGTTCTATCGATCAATACTTCAGTTAGTCATCGGTGACAATTGACTGTTCCGTCGGTGTGACTTCAGTTGTCTTCAGGATCTCCGTCCGTCAGGCAACACTGTAATTATGTCTGTTGGGTTACACTATGATTTTCTCATCGGGTAACACTGTGACTTTGCTCATCAGTAATGCTGTGCATTTTCTCATCGGGTAACACTATGACTTTTCTCTTTTACTATATCCATCGGTGTGCACTTCGTCGATGTATACAGTCACTTTGTGAATACTTAAATTTTATGCATTACTGATAGCATAGTCTTTGATTCATTTTTTCTTTGAAGTCTTTAGCAGTATTTCCATGACCATATAGATTATATCAAGTTGACATCAATGACAATACAATACATTAATTGACTTAATGTCTTTGCATTAGCTTTCTCTAACTTGGTGATCATCAACTTAACATCTTCAAATATTCAATCAGTTATAGTTCATCAATCTCTCCCTTTGGCATTGATGGCAACATACTACATTATCACACTATATTATTACTAATACAGTATGAAATATAACAATTGAAGTTCATCAAACTACCAATCTTATGTACTACAACCGATACAAATATCTTGTCCTCGGTAAGCTTATGAGAGATTAGATTTGATTCTTGCAGCTTTCTCTTTATCTTCAATCCCTTTACTAGATAGATGTAGAATCTTTCTACTTCTGATGTTATGTGTTCTCTTCTTGTGTCAAACTCACTCCCTTTGACTGTTCTCTATTCTTTTGATGTCTCTTGTAAGAAATAAAAATATCAACCTGGATGTGTACACTGAACCTATTTCAGTCACATTGTCAACACTGGAAGACAATGTAAGAACCAGTCACCGTACGTGTCCTCCTATTATATACAAATAATATTGTGCACCTCTGTAACTTGACATAAACCAAGTATAGAGTCTCTACAACATCTCCTAACGTGGATGACCATTT
>MU222019.1:5654-32420 GCA_018584345.1 Thuja plicata | reverse complement strand
GTGCCCTAATATGACTAAATATATGATTAAATTTATGACTAAATATATGAATAAATTAATGATTAAATATATGACTAAATTAATGACTAAATATATGACCAAATAAATGACCAAATAAACAACCAAATAAATGACCAAATAAATGACTAAATAAATGACCAAATAAATGATCAAATAAATGATCAAATAAATGACCAAATAAACTACCAAATAAATGACTAAACGACCAAATAAATGACTAAAATAGTTTAGTCATAAATTTGGTCACGAGATAAATGACCGGCAATAAACTACCACTGGTCACGTGACCAAATTTGGTCATTTATCTACAATTTTTGGTAGTTTATTTAGTCATATATTGCTATTTTTGTACTAGTGACCAAAATATAGGTTATCCAAAATTATAATCCAACTTATCTTTCCAGGAGTCCACACTATACTCCTTAAATCATCGCTACTATTCAACTACTTTGTTACGTTGTCCTGTTGTCCGCGCTTGTCTTCAAATCTCTCTCTAACCCAGTGTAATCAACACCAAAACTAAGTTGATCTTAGATAGAGGTCATACATACCCCATAGTATCTTCCACTAATCTCACAAATCATAACTCATCATACTTGATCTTCACTACCCAAAACAATACTGTCATACTTTGTATTTATGCTTCTGTACTTAGTCATTTTGAAGACTGTATCTCCAAAAATGAACTTCATTCCAAGAAATCAATATACCAGATATGTTTCCATAAATTACAACTCATAAGTCTCTCATATCATACAAATATCAACACTTTCCAACAAAATGTCTACATAGTAATAATCCTTCTACCAGAGCATGTAATTATGCCCCATTGTTAGTCTCCTTTCCTATGTATTTAGCTAAATTTTCCACCTCCTTACCTTCCTTATTGTGAATGGTACACCCAATGCTAGCCAAGCCTGGGTTACCTCTTGAAGCACCATCAAAGTTTAATTTTAGCCAACCTTCATTTGGTGGTGTTCATTTACATTCGTCTCTCTTCTTTTTTGTCAATGTACCTTCATTTCCAAAATAAGGAGGGATAACAAGACCATGCCACTTACCTCTCATCTTCTCGTCCCATTGTGACATATTTATTTACTTTCTAACCTTATTCATGTTATGATTATTTTTAATTCTACAATAGAGGCTTCAATTTTATTAATAAGTTGGCCTATATCCAATTTCTTTCCCTGAAAAATCCTCCTATTTCATTCTTTCATATTTCCCATAAAATGATTGAAGGGGCAGAAATCCATAGTGAGCCATAAATTATTCCTTGTCTAAGGAAAGGCCAAGATTTTAGTAAATCAATTATATTGTTTGGAAGCACTGATACCCACCCAAGTTGTGAATGTAACCACGTCCAGCATTGAGTAGAGTATGGACATCTAAGAAGTAGATGATCAATAGTCTCCTCATCCTTCTCACATAAAGAGCATCTACTTGGGCCATGATAGCCCATCTTCACAAATTTCTCAGCTGTCAAAATATTCTAATGCCATACAATCCAGGAGAATAAATCAACCTTAGGGAGACAATATTTATGCCAACATAAAGTTGTCAGAGGGGAGTCAGAGTTATTGATAAGTTGTGATCTCAACAAGTTATAGCCTTCCTTGACTGAATAATCTCCCCCTCTCACTACCATCCCAAACTAGTGTTTCCTTTTTAAGGTTTAAAGATGTTTTCCTATCTTCCAAACTTCTATTCAAAGCAACAACATCTGCCAGGGGAAGACCAAGATCTACCCAGTTCTTCTATTGCCATCCTATTCCCTCATCTGTAAAGGTAACATAGTCAATAAATTTCTAACCTAAATTAACTGACAGAAACCCACAAGCATTCGCAAGGTTTGTATTACCATCCAAGGCACTATAAACACCCCAAGAATCTTTCTAGAAAAGGGCCTCTTCCCCTTTCCCAAGATTCCATTTAAGTTTATCTTGGATGATGTATCTGCATCCCAACATAAAATTCCATATACTGGAGCCTTTAGGGGGAGAAAATTCTCTGGAAATATTGATGAGATCTATATTGGAGAGATATTTCACCATAAGTATCTTGACCCACTTCAGATGTGGGTTTTTATACATTCTCCATACAAGTTTTGCGCCTAGGGCTTTACTATGTAGTTTAATATCTTTTATTCCGACACCCCCTTCTGCTTTTGGTTGACACACCTTATCCCAGGAAAGAAATGAGAATTTTTTCTTGTCCCCTATACCTTTCCAGAAGAAAGACCTTAGAATTTTGTTAATTTCCTCCCTATTTTTTCTTGGAAGATCAATGAATGCCATTTGAAAAATGGGTTGTGCAGACAGAACAGATTGAACCTTTGTCGCTTTGCATGCCGAAGAAATCCATTTTCCATTCCATGAAGCCAACTTGTGATTGATCTTATCCATGATATTTTTCCATAATTTCATCCTTATAACTCCTTTTTTCAAGGGAAGCCCTGAATATTGTAGGGGAGAATCCCTGATTTGAAGTTGAGGATTTTGCAGATCTCCATTTCAGCTATAGAAGGAGTATTAAAGAAAAAAAAAATTGTCTTTTCAGGATTGATTTATTTTCCAAAAGCAAGAGCATATAGTCCAAGAATATCTTTATATGTTTTTTCTTCCTCCTTAGAGCTATGGTTGTAAAGCATAGTATCATCCACAAATGTTTGATGTGTCATTGGTTCTATCCCACTAGTAATATTTATTCCTTTGATCCTATCCTCTAGCCTAGCCATATCGATGGCTCGCCTCAAAGCTTCTATCATAATTATAAATAGAAAGGGTGAAATTGGATCACCTTGCCTCATTCCTTTGTTAATCCCAAAGAATCCTTTTGGAGATCCATTAACTAGAATAGAAGATTTTGGGGTAGAGATGCATTCAGATATCATGTTCACCCACTCTTTCGCAAACTCGAAGACAATCAAACACTTTTTTCAGAAAACTCCAGTCAACTCTATCGTAGGATTTTTTAATATCTAAATTTATTAACATACTAGGGTAATTATTATTTTGGATAGAGTGAATAGCTTCTTGTGCTATGATAACCCCGTCATATATTGATCTGCCTTAGACAAAACCTGGTTTCTCCTCACTAATTAAGTTTCGGAGGAATTTTTGCAGCCTACTATCTATTATTTTAGTGAAAAGTTTATATAAGGTATTGCACAGTGCTATATGTCTGAAATCATCAAAGGACTCAAATTTCTCCTTTTTGGGATGAGGGAAATAAAGGTATTTTTAACTTCTCTCAAAAAATTTCCTAAATTTCTTACCCCTTCTAGTGCCTCAGACACATAACCTCCTATGAAGCCCCCGCCCTACTGAAAAAAACATGTTGGGAAACTGTTAGGTCCTGGAGATTTTTACGGGTTCATTTTAAATAATATTAGCTTCACTTATTCCTTGGTAATTGTTTCTAATAGAAATTTGTTCTGTTGAGGGGAGATAATTTTGGGGATGTTTCTAATAATGTTATCCTGGGCATCCATATTCCTTTCTCCTTGTCTACTAAAAATGTTCTCACAATACCTTATCACCTCCTTGGTTATACCTTCAAGTTCATCAATTACTTTCCCATTCATAATTTTAATGGAGGTGATCTTGTTAAAAATTCTCCCGTGTTTAGTACTATTGTGTAAAAATTTGGTATTTCTATCCCTAGCTTCCAACCATGTCTCCCTAGATTTTTGTCTCCAAAATATTTCTTCGCTTGTTAACACCTCTTCATATTCCTTCATTAAGAATTTTTCCTCCTTGTAAAGGGTTTCATCCATACCTTTTGCCATTACTTCCTCATTTCAATTTTCCAGTTTTTCCTCCAAAGTATTTTTGTTTGCAAAAATGTTCCCAAAATGATCAACGTTCCATACTTTTAATTGTTTCTTAATTATTTTTAATTTGTTTACCATCTAATATAACTTAGATCTAGATACCTCTATTTCCTTCCACCATTTTTCAATCATATCCAAAAAACCCTCTCTCTTAATTCACATTTGTTCAAATTTGAAAGGGCAGTTATCTAGTTTACCCTCTTTGATTATGTTTAGTATTACTGGGTAGTGATCAAAACCTAAAATGGGTTTAACATTAGCAGATATAGTGAATGGTAAGTTCTCCAGGTTACCATTAATTAAAAATCTATTAAGTTTCTCAGCAATAAATTTGAAACCCTTCCTCCTATTATTCCAAGTAAAAGCATCCTTTTGTGTGCAGACCTCAAAGAGGCCATTCCTATTGATCTAGTTATTAAAGATCTCAATAGCATGGGGGAGTCTTTGAAGGCCACCTCATTTCTCTAATGCTTTGGTAATTGTATTAAAATCCCCTCCAATGATTGAAATCTCACCTAAACAATCCTCCAACTTCTTCTCAATCTCCTTCCATACTCTTTCCTTCTCTAGATTGGGGGTAGGTCCATAAACATTGAATATCCTGAAACATAGAGATGTCTGGAGGCTCTTAACAATTCCATAGCTCTAGTTTACATGATCCTTTCATTTAGTGAGAGACATCATTCTAGGATCCCAAATGAATCCAAAACCTCCAGAAGCTCCTCTAGCTGGAACTCCCAAGAACTCTCTAAAACCCAATGTTTTATTTTAAATTTTCTATTTCTTTGTTGTCCAATTTGGTTTCCTATATCATAATTATGTCAGTTTTAGTTTGAGATACGCAGCATTTTAAAAAAAAATTCTTGTTAGGGGCATTTAAGCCCCTAACATTCCAAGTTAGGATATTCATGGCAACTTGGGAATGAACTTCCCCTTCCCTGCATTAAAAATGGTCGTCAGTTTAGGTTGGCCTGTAGCACAACCATCCAATAATCTTAATTCCTATTTTGATTTCCTTCCTCTTTTCTTATTAGATTTGGCACAATCAGGGGCTTTCAAACTAGGAAGAGTAGTTGCAATCCCAAGTGTTTCCTGATCCTTAAGCTCTCTATCATCAATATCTAATAAGAGATTACCAATATCAATTGAATCCTGATCATCCTCAGCCTCCAAACAACCTTTGATCAGCAATTCTCTTTTTCTCAAGAGTTCCTCCTTGTCACATATTTCATTCATAAATTGATCCTTTAAATCATTAACAAAAAATTCACACAGATGTTCGGTCAATAATATTACTTCTTCCTTCATCTCAGAAGAGGCTTCAATATTGATATTAGTAGGATCAACCTCAACCTATTTTTGGGGAGCATTTAAGATGTTATTGCATGTATTAGTGGTATTTTATCTGCAGATTTCCATAAGATCAAGAACTGTCTCAGATACAATATGAAAACCTCCTGCATTCTCATTAAATTTTACTGAGATGCCTCCATATAAGACCTTTGATTTTAAATTTCCTTCCACTATTTCCCCTTCTTCGATATCCTCTACTAGAGACACAACCCTCACAGTAGGAGGGGAGACATTACTCTCAATGTGAGGAGAGACATTCATCGTGTTCGATATAATCTTATCATCCATTTCTGTGATAAGTTCTGACTGTAGTAATTCTAATTTAATAACATAAATATCCTCTAGACACTCAATAGTAATCAGATTAATAATGCAAGTGTTAATGTCCATATTGACAATAATCACGTTATCAGATTGGGCTCTTTTAGTTTCTACCATACCTACATATTTTCCTATCTTATTACCTATGCTTACAAAGAAATTTGAGCATATCAATTCAACAGTAATGTTCGGCAAAAGAATAGCCCTATCAATTTTTAAAAAATTTAATCTTTTTGGATCAAAATTTGGGATCTAATCAATAAAGGTAAAATTGCAATTTTTGAAACTAGGGTTTTCTAAATTTAGAAAATTATCCTTTAATTCTATACTATTGCATTTTAAAAGAAAAAAAACCTTCCGAGAGAAGAGTAGTACTTACCTGTCCTTTGTATTTCTTTTCAAACCAATCAACAATTTCACTAATAGGTGTGCCATATCTATTCCACCGGGAAAAAATTGTGAATTTTTTTGCATAGCACTTTAATCTTCTCAATCTTCCTCGATTTCATATGAATAACATTTTTCGCATCCGTCATTGTATCAATTTTTTTTTTATTCTGGATGGAGACAAGCCTCTCTCATACCGTTCAACGGATGATTGGAAATTTGGAGAATGTCAAATTTAGATGTTTTCAATGCGAGTCTTATGCAATAGTCTGTAATTGCCATGAGGTAAAATTGGAGGATCAAGAAAGGAAGGCAGACTAGGTAGATCCCAATGAAGTACATTAAAGGTATTATGAAGGGGGGTACCAAAATCCTTTTTTGTTGTCAGGTGCACAAAATGGCCCAAACCCAATCTATTCTTTATTTTAACCTTCACCCAATGATTAGGGTTGTCTTCTGTCAGTTCAACATTACAGTTTGAGCGATGTATCAAAGAGGCCAGTATTGGACCAGATTTCAATTCATCTACATATTTTGATCCAAAAAACCTGCCAATATTGTTGTAGGCATATTTAGTTTTCTCAAAAAAGGAGAGTTGTCGATCACTTTTTTCCACTAAGAAATAAATCATACATGATCTTGAATAGTTGAATGGGACCCTCCAAGAAGAGGTACAAAGGCCTCCCTAACTCCAAACTTCCGCAGTGGAAAAAGAAGTAGATATTTTTCCCAGGGGGAGAACACCCCTTTTTAGAATGAGGAAGTGAAGCACGCAGAGGACCTGAACCTTGAGAAAGTAGTTTGCGTGTAGGGTCAGGATGTTTTAGATCTAGATTACGTATTGGAATTGGCTTAGTAATAGAGTTCGCTCCAGGATAGTCATTTTGAAAGCTTACAAAATTTTGCCAAATTTTAGCAGAGCGAGCCATCATTATGTAGGTTATTTTATGTTGTTATAAAGTGTTTTTCTATTTATTTTTTTGCAAAATGCAAGAATTGCAAAAGTTGCACAACAATTGTTGAGCAACTTTTCAAATTTAAAAAGTTGCTTAACAAGGGTCATTTAGTAACAATTTATTTCCAATGGTACCATAATGAAAAATTTAGTTGGAATCCATTGATAGTATTGAAAACATGTTATATAGGCCTTAGGGACTTGAGACATGAGTTTTGATGCAATATGAAAAAAGTTTGATCAATAAAGCTGCATAGATATCCTATAATTGTGAAATTCTCTACACAATCAACCAAATAATCCAAGTTTAAAAGATCCACCCTAGGCCACACGATGATCTAATTTCTTGTTTTAAAAAATAATTACAGATTTGTTGAGAGGAGAAGAAACACATGTTTCCTACTACTACTCCCATTTCAACCAATTCTTACACTAACACATTCAATCATTTTAATTAATGAAATTAATATAATGGACATAACTTTTACTTGATATCCTTAATTCCTTTAATATGAGTACATTCAAGAGTACCCATTTGTATCATGAATATCATACACAGTAATATTTTTAAGTGATTCAATTGAGATTATAATATACTCCATTCTAATCTAACATTGTATCCTACCCCATAGAATATTATTAGATTTACATTAAGCACTACACATATTAGTATTCTTCTAACATTTCATTTGCATTAAAATATAATATTATAAACTTACATTCATATTACCCAACTATTCCATTTACATTCTACAGTAATCTCATCATCTATATACCATTATATTCAACCAGCTAGTAATATTGTTAGTTTCATACAACTAAAGCAATGCACACATAAAACATCAAACATAGGTTTCTTAGTACCCAATTACTACATGAATTAATTTCCATAATACTCATCTAGGATCTTAACCATTCACTTGGAATCTAGCAATATGTACATTTAATTAGAATCCATTTTATGACAATTTGAATTCAATCATTAGGATGGAAAAATTGGTCTTAACTATCTCAGTCGGTTTGAGGATAGTTCTAAAGGTGGTTGGTTGATGTTTGCAGGGTCTAAAAGAGACCTATGTTCATTGTAATTATAGAGAGGAATACGGTTTTGTTCAAAGTGATAAGGAGATAGAAATTTTGAATCAATAAAATGTTGTTTTCACTACACTTTCTCTGATTTTCTTCCATAAACAGTCATTGTACATGCATTTTCTTCCATCTTAACGTGTTAATCTTGAAAGATTATTGTTAATTATTGAGTATACACATAACTTGCATCATGGAGCTCATGATTCACCTTTGAGGGAGAGTCAATTGAGCATACACCTAGAGGATATATATCTAGAAGAGGTTCTTAGAAATGTTGAAAATATGACAAAAAGGTATGACATATATTCTTATTTTTGCAACAACTATTCTAATAATAAGGTAGCACCCATGTCACATGAAGGTAATGATGTTGTTATGAGCAAGAAGATATTGAAGGTCAAGCCCCTTCATGTGAAAGGATGATTGTAAGTTCAGAAACTGACATGAAATTTCAAATGCCATGCAAAGTATAGGAAGGACTTTAAGGTTGGAAAGTAAATATGCAAGTCAAATTCAAAGACAAGGTGATTTTAAGAGAATATTAAAATATGCAAGTAAAAACTCATGAAGAAGCATGAAGACCAAGACATCAAGTTAAAATTTATTTCAAGTACAAGCAGTTTCAAGAACACTTCAATGAGAATATTTCCAAGACAAAGAGAATGGATAGATGGAGTTCAAACAAGATAAACATGCTATGTTGGCACACCTTCATTACCACCATTATATTTATTCCAAGTGGAAAGATAAATGCATTTAATGTATCACACCTACTGAGTTTTCTCATTGGTCAATCCTTAAAAGGATATGTATTGAAAAAATGTGATTTTTTCATTGGCCCATGGATAGGTGCCTTATTGTAATTGGTTGACATTTAATTCTTGTAAGTGGTAGTTAGGGAAAACCCTAATTAGGGTTGTGTTGGTATAATCTTGGTTATTAATTTCATATCAATCTAGGTCATTCATTGTACTTGGAGCCTTTATATAAGACTTGATCAATTTATTTGTAAAGAAGAGAAGAATGCATATAAAAGCCTTTGTAGGTGACAATCAAAATGATTCCAAAAACAAAATGTCATAATAAAATATGAGAAAAAATGACTTATATAGTCATCTTGAGGAAAATAATATGGGACAAGGTCATTTCCAAGTAGTTCATTTGGGAGAGGGCATCTAGGACTGATCACTTGATGCATTAACAGTAAGAGGATACCATGTCGTCGTAAAGAAAATATTGGATAGTGACCAGCATAAATGAAATTGATAATAAGGAATGAAGAACCATAGTAAGTTTAGAAGCATTAAAACCCCAAGTATGCCAAGATAGTGAAAGCAAAACTATGGCTCATGTCAAATATACATAATATCTATAATAAAAAATAGGTTGAATTTTTTACCAATCCACACACAAGTCACGACATGTGAAAATTCCAAAATCATACACTAAGGGTTTCTTATACCAAACCATAGCCTTGAAGCTTAAAAATGATACATATCTTTAAAAATACAAAGGCTATGGTTTGTGGATAGAGATAAAATATGCATAGAAGAAACCATTTTTTCTTTTTGTATGATGATGCACATTGTAAAAAAAGAAAAAAAATTGTAAAAAAATATATGTGGGTTCGAACATTAAGGTCACGGTGAAATCACAGTCGACAAGAAACTATGCAAATATTTCATTTCATGATAGAAAAAAACATGTTTTTTGCATAGAAAAGGATGTACCTATGAATTTTCAGTATGTTTTGTATGTACCACTTTTCATGGCTTCACGACATTCAGCTTCCAAGAAATGGGGTCAGCTTCCACGCGTAGATCTATGTCCTTTGGGGCACTGCTTTCGTGCAACAAAATTAAAATGAATTTGATCATCTGTCTTTTTTTTAATATGTGCCTGAAATCGTCGGAATTATGACAGCATCGGGAACAATTTTTTTTTAAAAACACCAATTTCATAAAATTTGCCCCTCCGTCAGAAAATACCGTCAGAAAAAAGGCCCAAATGTATTAGTGACAATTTTGGAAATATATATGTGGGAATTGTGACCCACAATTAAAATGTACACTTCTGAAGTATGCTCTGTTAAGAACTTATCATGTTAAAGATTACAAAACACATTTGCTAAATGTGACCCTGTTAGGGGATATACCTAAGATCTGCTAAGATCTTCACCCTGTTAGGACTGGCCTTGTTAGAGATCTTTAAAGACTCTTTTGGAATGTCACCTAAGTCTAGGTTTTAAAAATAGGATGGTTAAATCCACTCGGTTAAGAAATTTCTCTATTAAAAATATTAACAAGAAAAAGTAAAATTTGATCTGTAAATATAAAAACTACCTTTGCTTGTGTCAAATCCTTTATTCTAAATTGGATACTGGCATCTCATACTCCATTGATCTCTTTCTTAGACTCTAGATTCTTTAATCTTTGTTTCTATGTTCTGCTTGGTAAATGTTGTTCTTCACCTTCTTCTTCTTCTCTGTTTAATTCACTAGCAACATTCCTCTTTGTCTATTAATTTATGATTCTTTATATAAACATAATTTTGCCTCTTAATCACCTTAATTATATTTTCCATCATTTGTGCTCAATCGTTTGATCATCTTCTTCATAATTCACAACTTGGTAAACTATTTCACTTTTACCTCAAAACTTGTACTATTCTTGGAATTCTCATAATTTGGTTTAATCGCTTTATCTTTGCCTTAGATCTTCTCATTGAATTTTTACGTTCGTATATATTCTAAAAATCTTCATTTAATTCTCATCCTCATCCATCTCATCATTGCTTTACATTAACTTTGATCCTATCATCATTTATAATCAATATTTTGTACTCGATAATACTTGCTTTACAACTTGGTAACAGTCGCTATTCACTGCTCGGTGTCTAACTCATCTTTGGTGCTCAATGCTTTACTTTCAGTCGGTGTTCGGTAACTATAAATAACTCACATAACATTCTATCGACTGACTATGTCTAGCTTGGTAAAGTAACTCTTTCAGTCATAACTATAACTCTGCAGTTTCTAACTTAATCAATCTACTGTACCGATTTGATAACATCAAATATATAGTAGAAAACAACTATATCATCATTAGTTCATCATTTTCTGATATTTATTTGTCACCCATTTAAATTATCCTCACAATATATGGTAACATAATAAAAATCAATTAATTAATTGCTTGACATCAATGACAAAAAAACAACTGATCTAACCATTTCTATAATCATGATACTCGGTATCACTCGGTCTTCATCATCTCCATCAGATCTTTATCAGTTGATTAACAATCTTCATCTTTGGCATTTATGGCAACCACTATAATAGTGTTAAAGCAATTGATGATGGCAATACTCAAATATATAACTGTACTCCCCCTGAGTTGATATTTTTGTTTCCACTTTGATCTCTAATCTAAATCTCCCTCTTGGATAAATCTTCTATTTTTGTAGCATACATTCTGATTCTTCTTCATGAGTAAATGGTAGCAATTCATTCTCTCCCAATTCATCAATATCTCACTTAAGGATAAATTTCATCAATTCATTCTCTCCCTCTTTGAAAACAATGCCAAAAAGTCATACTCCTGTAAAATTGTTCCAGTAGTGGATTATACCTTACATGTACTCATAAAACATTGCATGCAAAAATATTTTCACAACTTTAGGAATCACCTAAAGTGTGTCATACTAACATCAATTCATAAATAGATATTCTAATAAAATATGGAATTGATGCAACATGCCTCGTGCTCTTTAGTGAACATTGGATAGGGGAAGTACCCTTGATTTACCTCTGAGATACTCCAAAGCATCTTTAGGTAGTGGCTTTGTAATGATATCATCCAATTGTTATTTTGAATTCACATGTTCCAATCTCACATTTTTCTCTTGAACTTGTTCTCTAACAAGTAGTGATACTTGATAGAAATGTGCTTGGTCTTTGAATGCATAACCAGGTTCTTTGATATATTAATAGAACTTGTATTATCACAAAAAATAGTAACCAGATCTATGATCTCTTCTTGAATACCTTCAAGTAATTGTTTAATCCATACTATATTTGCACAATTCATAGCAGCAACAATTAATTCAGCCTTAACAATAGACTATGAAATGCAACTTTGTTTCTTTCTCAGCCAGTAACCAATCTTTCACCTAGAAAGAATGTGCCTCCACTAATACTTTTCTTTTCATCAACATTTCCAACCCAATCTACATCAGTGTAGACTTGCATACCAAAAGTACATCCTTTCTTGTACAATAAACCAAATTCTTGTGTGGCTTTCAAATATCTCAAAATTCTTTTTACTGCAGACATATGTGTTTCCTTTGGATTAGAAGAAAATCTTGCAACAATCCCAATAACGTGTGCTATATCAAGTATGTTGTGAACAACATAATGCAACTTACCAATCAGGGATCGGTAAAGAGTATTATCCACCTCTTATATTTCATCATCTTTTGATAATTTACATCCATTAACCATAGGTGTTCCAACAAGCTTGGAATCTTCCATACCAAAAGTTTTAACGATCTCTTTGATATACTTAGCTTGTCTAATATAGATCCCTCCAATAACTTGTATCTATAGACCTAGAAAGGAATTAATCTCTCATGTTGTGGGTCCACAACACACACCCCATGTTGGTCCTCTGACCATGGGGACCCCCTTCTTTTTTTGTGTCTTTTTTAATCTTTTTGAGTCTGCCCCCTTTCCTAGTCCCTCGCAAATCAGCCTCATTATCAACCCGTTGAACAAAGCAGACACAGTCTTTGGCCTTTTTTCCCTTTTGGCCTTTTGGAGGACCACATCCTTTGAAATAAAAAAATGGCTGAAAGGCCGAAGACCAGCCCTTTTGGTGTTTTGGCCTCCAAAAAAACTAAAAGGCCGAAAGGTATCCACCTCTAGAGTTTTGGATGTCAAAACACCAAAAATGTTGACGTCCCCCCCCGTGGATTATAAAAGGGCGAGAGGCCCTATTTTGACTCACTTTTTTTTTCATCTCTAACGTCTTATGAGAAGCAATTTTTGAAGCTTCATCCTCACTCCTCATGGTTGATCGCTCCACTTCTTTGCCTTCTTGTGTCTCCATCCTTCGCTCCTAG
The DNA here is from genome assembly GCA_018584345.1 of Thuja plicata. Classification (NCBI taxonomy): domain Eukaryota; kingdom Viridiplantae; phylum Streptophyta; class Pinopsida; order Cupressales; family Cupressaceae; genus Thuja; species Thuja plicata. The sequence goes on along the minus strand of MU222019.1, from coordinate 19,338 downwards.
ATATTTCGAGGTAGGTTTCTTCCTCACCACTTAGTGGTTTTTTCCATTCTTCATTGTCTAGATTTAGGGTTTTGCACCTAGTGCATGTCCAACCCAGGGCTTTTTGACTCCCCCCTAATTATTTTAGGGATTTTACACCCTTAGCTTTGTAGGGGAAGTCCCTCCTTGTCAGGTCAGGCGTGGTCCTTTCAAGTTTTTCTTATCTAGTTAGGGTTTTTTATGTCTTCGGTCATGATCTCTGTAGCATTTTTTTGGCCTTTGAAAGGCCAAAAATTGGGTCATGTCCATCATTCAAGTGGTCCTCTGAGATTCAGCCTTTTCGGTGTTTTGGACCTCCAAGATGTTTGAAATACCAAAAAGTCTGAATCTTTGAGGATGTTGTCGGCCCTTTCAGAGTTTTAGAGTCTGAGATCCATTTCATGCTTTTTAGCGTTCGAAGAACCTTTTTAGACTTTCACAAATAGAAAATCTGACATGTTTTGTTTCATCAAATGACTGCTCTTTCACACTTTCAGCCTTTTCAAACTCCAAACCAGTTTTTGGTGCTCGAAACCCTGAAAGGGCCAAAAGTGCAAAAATCTGCATTTCTGGCTACTTAGAGATTTTTACTCCTATTTTTCTAGATTAGCCATTTCTTTTCAGTTCTTTTAAAGTTCCTTATGAAAATAAAACACTGATACTTGCATATTTCATTGCAGGAATGACTGAGAAAAATATTGTGTCACCCATGAAGTACTTATACAAGGGGAACACTCCCCCTTCCAAGGTTGGAAAAAAACACTTTGAGATCACCGATAATGATATCAGGAATGTAGATTGGGATCAACTCCTAATGAGGTGTTCCCAACCGGCTCAAAGATCAAAAGACTATACCTCACTAGTCCTGTCATGATTAGTAAATGTGACAGCTCACCCAGTGGTTGTCACATCATCCAAACTGATCATGACTTTAGAAAACCATTATGACTCAGATAAAAAGATAGTCCATAATATAGAGGGACAAGTGGTATTAGATATTAGGCCAAACATCATAGAAGAGGTCTTCCACCTCCACAAATGAATAGACAAGTTCTATTACTTCTTCATAGAAAAGGGAACCAAATGGTTCAACAACAAAGGGGAAGAGGCATATGACATAGTCAATAAGAATTACCTCGATCAACCTCTCCCCAAAAATAAGCTGGACAAGATAGACCTTAGGAGGGGGTACATTAAAGATTATATACAGGCATCGCTAACATTACTAAGCTGGGTATATGGATTACCATAGTCCTTCCAACTAGAAAATTGGATGATTCTTTTAATAGAGAAAATTAGATTTCGTAAGTCTAGGTTTGATTGGGGAACCATCATTAGCGACAGGTTGGATGAATAGCTGGTGGCAGTAAAACACAACCCTAAGTTCTATATGAGTACCTATGTAGTGTACTTATTGGCAGCATGGGAAAACTACCTGAGACTCACCAAGAGGGGAAACATAAATTATCCCAATGCATGGCCTCACATTGTGTACCCCCAGTTGAAAATAAAGGAAAACATGTCAAAAGATAGCCTGGACTATAGGATAGTTAATGATGCCTTCACCTTCACAATCATCTAATCCATTGAAGGTGATTTTGTGAAGAGGATGTCAGAGGAAGTAGTCACCAAGGTGAGGGCCATTGGGGCTTACTATATACAATACAATACATTCACTTACATTTGGGTGGTAGGGTCCACCTTGAGACCTAATAAATTGCCCTGATACCCATCTGATTGGATAATCACCTTAGAAATGGCCAGACATCTTTTTGACACTTATGAACATATCAAGCACAAAAAGAAACATTGTTGGGACTTCCTTATTTCTCTGGGCCCATACAGTTTACAAGATATGAAGGTCTGCAAATCCTTGGCCTTTGAATGGGATGAATGCCCACTACATCTCTAAAAAATAGTTCGGCCAAGATTCAACCCAATAGGAACATATAGCCACATCATCGACAGGTTCTATATCCATGAACCACATCTAGAAGACCATTTGATCAATTGTGTAGATGATCATGAGGTCAGGAACTAGGATTATTGCAGGATGTCCCTCACCCTTGCACAACACACATTGATGACTCCAATTCCTCCAAAAGGTTTGGAAGAAGGATTTAGATAGGGTATTAGAGTCCATCTACACTTTGGATAAAATATATTATAGGCCCATCATGAATGTTGAAGTTGATAAAGATGAGAACGATGAAATTGAGTTTTGGGCTAGGCATGTACTCAAAAAAACAAAAACTTGGATCAGAAGGACTTATAAAATGGAACCAATCCCAGTTAAAACACTAATGGATCCACCCAAGAAGGTGGATAAACAACGTGGGGAGAAAAATATAGTGCCACAATACAAGAAGGCACCATCACCAAAGCCAAACATGGTCTATGGCCATGAATGCACAGTAGAGTATGGGTCAAACCCAAGGCACAATGCTCCCAAGACTAGAATGACTGGGTAGATAGATCCTCTAGTTGGGTCAGCATAGGATTTTCTAGATGAAGGGCCATCCACTTCTGGACAGTCTCCTCCTATCACTGAAAAGGGTAAGAAAACATATAAAAGGAAGAGAAATTTTGTGTCTCCACAATTGGAAACTATACAAGAGGAGCCAAAAGAAGAGGAAGAAGGAGAGGTACCTCTAGTCAAAAGGACAAGATCTCATAAGAGGAGAGAGAAGGAGACTAGTAGGAAACACTAGGAAGATCCCAAGGAACAAGATAATCCCCTAGATGCTCTAGGATCAAATGAGTTCCAGATGTCTAACTTTGAAGATTTAGAAGGATTTTCAGACCAAGGAAAAGACACGTCAAGTATGCAATAGGGTACGAAATAGGAGGTCCATCTCTCTTTCAGCCACATGTAACCCTCACTCCACCGCCCACTCAATTCAGTAATCTAGTGCCTGATGTCCCTATCATGGAAGCGAGCTCTAAAATAGATCAAGGGCCTAGAAATCAAGATCCCTTAATCACCCAAGATGTAAAAGGGTATGAGGCCACATAAGAGACCCTCATTGCTAATCCTCCACCTCACATTCCTACTCCACCAACTACTCTTCCACCTCCAACTCCTACTCCACCACAATTCCTTCCAACTCCAACACTAACTCTACCTCCAACTAATACTCTCCCATTTCCCATTCCAACTCTCCTTACACCTACTCAACCATCATCAATCTCTTTTCCTTACTTCATCCCAACCCTTGGAGGATTAGTAAGTGTAGAAGTCATGTCATCTTTCAAAACCCCATTGAAATTCATGACCGGTCTTAATACCAAAGTGTTGATTAGCTCCTCAGGAGATGAAGACCATAACAAGGAAATGTAGCATAAGGTAGGCGAAGAAGAGGAAGGAATGAATGAGGAGGAATAGAACAAGGAATAAGAAGGAGGGATAGATAAGGAAGTGACCCCAAATAAGGAAGTAACCCTGGGTCCCCAAAACATGGATTTAGTCCTTCAAGTTTCCCCATATGATATGGTCACCGCATCTAGTAAACCTTCATGGTTCACTAAAGAAATTCAGTTAATTAAAAGAACTTACATGGATGAAGATGAGGGGGAAGATATAGATATGGCTTCTTTAGGGAAATATTTTCATCAAACATGGGTCATATTACTAGCACGGACAATGTCCTATGTTACCCTAGATACTAGGGGTCGCTCGAAGACACAGGTTGTAGTTCCTTCTGCTAGCACCTCTCAAATGCAAGCAAGTCTAGAATACTACACATTTGAGGAGGTAGATTTGAGAGAGCCTACTAGGGAAGGGAGAAAGACACTAGCAGCCTTAAGGCTCAAACATGACTTGGGGTTCATGAGTAAAGATGATGAGACCATAAAGTCCCTGATGGAACATAATGAAGCTTTAAAGAAGTTCATTCACAAGATGGTTGGTCCTATTGACCCAAGCTATCCATAGGCCTCACTTTAGGTAGTGTTAGAGAAGAGGTACCCCAAAATTTCCAACAATATTTACACCATCCTTTATCCAAACAAGTGTAGATTGGAAAGGAGATTTTGATCAGTACAGGGAAGAGGCCATCAAACAGGTATTTAAACCTTACAGGGTCATTTTTATTGAAGCTAAAAATCTAATAGACCTGATGGAGGATGAAGGTGGCCTGAACTCTGAGATAGACAAATGGCAAGTCACCTCCCAAGACCTAGAAATAATTAGGAAACAACGTTTCCAGATATTAGTGAAAGTATATGAAGGTGAAGAGCTCAATAACCTCAATGCTTGGACTAAATGGATGGCCAAAATCATTAAGGTCTATAAGAAATGTCAAGCCTCCATCTTATAGAAACAAAAGGAGGTCTTCGAATTGGTAGAATAAATTGATGTTTTCTTCACAGGGATTGGCCTCGACTTGTAATGAGACAAAGATAAAGACATCTTACGGCCATCAAAAGAAGTGGTCCAATAGTTCAGAGACATTATGGAAGGAATCAGTACCAAGGAGGTCCTACAATAGATGTTCTATTCAAGGGAAGAGATGTTAAGAATTATGCAACATGAAAAAGAGATCCATTTCTTCACTTCCGAACTGACAATATTCAAAGAGAAGCAGGAACATAAAGTTAAAAGGGTAAAAAGGAAGGAGATAAACTACGAAGAAGTTTAGGAGATCATACAAAGGATATGGGCTACACACCTAGAAATATTCCCAAACTGACTCCTTGGACCCTTGAACATTGTTTGGAAAAAAGTAGTTTTCTAGCACTTGGAAAATTCTCCCATGGAAAGTTTCGGGCTTTCGGCCTCATCAGGCAATGCAGATTTCAGCATTTTGACCTTCTGGTTCTTTTGGCCTTTTTGTCCTTTTGGCGTTTCAGTATTTTTGCCATTTCAGCCTCTGAAAAGGAAAAATCTTTCAGATCTCCAGAGTCAGTTCCACACTTGGCCATTTTGGATACTAAAAAACTTTGAAGTAGAGGTCAGGGGTCGAAAATCTAAGTGCTTCCAGTGAGATCATCTTTTTGCATACCAGTTGAACTCCGGATCATATTGATGGTTAAATTGAGTTTTTTTTTGAAGGACTAAGGGTCCCCTATCAGTTCCCAGCCCAAGAAGAACCTCCATATGAAGATTCTAGGAAAGAACTCCAAGAAATGAGAAGAAGACTCCAGTTCACAAAAGAAACCATATCTTCTTTTTCTTTCTTTCTCAACGAGTTTGATCCTTCTTTCATGGAAAAACTAATTGTAAATGGATTTTAAATCCATGAAATCTATTCTATATCAGTTGGAAATAGTTTATTTTTAGCTAAGCTTTAGTTTTGGTTTATTTTCATAAATTTAGACTCTTTGATGCCCTAAGTTGGGCATTCAGAGTTGGTAGATCAAAAACTCTATATATTGTAATCAAATCAATGTAATAGGGTTGGATTCTTAATACAATAAAGATCTACATTTGGTGCTTCATTCATGGCGTGTAAATTTCTTCCATCTATGCAAATTGGTGAAATGTGTGTATGCATTATTCATTACTTTCAAAGAGCCTCTTTTTTTGTTGTGTTTCAGATTCGCGTTTACCTTAGTTGGAGTTTGTTGTTGTCTATCTACCTTGTTGTGACAAATGCATGGAAGGGATCATCTATTGGGCTTAGTGATAAATCCATCTTGTGGGTGCGCACATCTTGGTGGCCTCAAAATTTGATAAATTTTGAATATCTTGCATGAGTGAATTCACCTTCTCTCCAAACGCTTGCACCCATTGGGTATAGAATTGCGACTTTGTCTGATCTATATCTCTTGGGTTTGTTCCAAATCTCCCCACCATTCAATTCACAAGGAAGGGTTTACAGAGGTTTATGTCTGTAGGATTTTTTTCAGTAATATACTTCATCTCTTGTTACCTTGCTCCTTTTAATTCTGTCTCAATCTAAAAGTAATCACCTCAAAAATAAAAAATTGCATTTTTATTTCAAACACCAATCTTGTTAAAATAGAAAATACCAAAAATAGTACTAAAGATTATTTTGTAGTTTGATGTCTTGAATGTACCAACAAATGCCTCCTCATGAACATTCACATTTATCTTCAACTAACTAGCCAAGCAGGTCGTGACCTGACCCCGGAGAACCTTGGGAATAACTTTGTTATTCTTTCAAGAGAGGAAATCAAATCTTGAGATCCTAGCAAGTTGGCTTGTGTAAAAATGATGCTCAACAAAAGTGGTGCTAGAAGGAGGGCCTCAAGAATAAAAAGCTTGAAAACATTGGATCCTTCTCCCTGGAGTGATTCAAGTGAGTACTTAGATCATCCCCGAAGAGAGGCAAGTTCATTGAACTCACTCACCATTGTAGGCCTCGCAGTGAAAAAGAGAAAACAAAGGAGAGCTCCTCTCACCATCCCATCGAGTCATAGAGTCTGCTCAAACAAAAATCACATATCATTGTCCCACTTTTTCCCATAGCCATAAATCAAAATTAGAACTTGCAAAATCAGAATTTGCAACTGCCTCGTCCGATGCCTTTCTTCACTAATGCAAAAAGTTCACCATTGAATTTTTTTGGACAACTCCATGAATTACCCAAGAATATAGAAATTTTTTGCACATGTTTTGTATATGTAAAATCAAGAACACTAGAAGAGCACATACATGCCTTCAAATAAATTTGCAACTACAAGGAGATTTCCCACCAAGATGTTGTCTTTTGCCTTTTCCATTACAGTTTGGGAGAGTTTGCGTACAATTGGTACCTTAATTTTCCAAGGTGATCTATCTTTGCATGGAATGAATTTGAAACCAAATTCCTTAACCAATTTAAATTATACATGGATCTCCACAACACATCACCAATTCATTACAACAAGGAAAGATCCCAAAGATCCCATCGCCATGTTCAACCATTGCTTCCATAAAATGCATGAAAATTTGGAAGCACCTTACACCATACCAGAGGAAGTTGTCATACAAGTTTATCTTAAAGCTTTGGATCCATTCACTTCAATTTTCCTAAGAAGGCTTCCCCCTATAGATAGAGACATGATGGAAAAGGTATACAAAGAGGCTATTACATTTACACAGCAAATGGATCCTCAAGAAGGGAACTTTGCAGCCATGTCCATCGTTAACAACACTGTTGCCCCACATCCATTTGCAAAAAGAGTCAAACCCTGGCCACTCACATGCCACAAATGAATCCAATTCTTCCAGAACCATTCTCATCCCTATCACCATCCATCACTTACCCATGCTATGATGCCCATAAGGTGGCATTTGTAGAGAAAAGAGTTGTGCCCCAAATCGAACTTGATACTCTCATTGCATCTGAGCTAGATGTCATGAAGAAAACCTTGTCACAACTCACAAGTGATCTCACCAAGATGAAATTGAATCCATCCCAAAACCAAAGTGGATAGAAGTGGACATCTTCTAGTCTGAATGACTATCCTCAGAGTTTGAAGCAGAGTTTCAATACCTAAAACAAAAACAATACACAAGAGAAACCATTCATGTAGCAGAGGCCCACTAGGCCATGGAACACTTGACCAAACAATAGAAGCATCCCCATGGATAATGAAAACATAGACAAAGCTTCAGAAGTAAATTTTTTTGGGGCTCCAAACTCATACCAAGGCCATAAAGGATACAGGGGTAATTCCTACAACCATCACACTCAAAATCTCGATGAGCCACCCATTCAGTTCAACACCATGATGTTTGATTCCTACAAGTGTAGAAATGGAGAAGGTTTGGGTACGTATGCAAAAGAAGAAGAGTTTGTGTTCCCATTTCAGAAAGAGGAGGAACTTGACTACTCTGAAGTGCATGCCTTCCAAAATGATCATTGAAATTTGTATAATCTACGAAGTAGGAAAGAACCCCTCACAGATAGTATACCTCCTAGTAAACAACCAACTCCCCCAGATCCTTAGGCCAACAACAACCCCATGCCCTTTAAAGGGTCGAATGCTCCTATGACTCCTCCCCCAAACGCATTTAATGGTTACAGGAGTACAACATGGTCAAGTGACAAATATAGTGTGGTTGAAGAGTTGAAAAATACCAAGGTGAACATATCTATGTTCGAATTACTGCAAGGCTGCCCATCTCAAAAGGAAGCCCTTTTAAAATCTTTGAACCATTCAAAACAAGTTCCATCAACTAGCAGTACAAGAGCACCCACGTCCATTGTCAATACTTCTAAAGTTGTTCCCGCAATGTTCAAAGATAAGATGGAGGTACCCCCTTTCCTACTCAATTTGCAGATGTTTGGGAAGAATTTGCACAATTTCTTGATTGATTCTGGAGTGTCGTGCAATGTCATGCCCTTGTCAATTTGTCAAAAAATTGGAATGGTGCCCCAAATAACCAACTGGGTAGTGATACAACTAGATAAAACCGAAGTCAAAGTAATTGGCATGCTCAAAGATGTACATATTCATTTGGTTGCATATCCAAGGATACAAGAGCACATTGATATACATATAGTGGACATCCCTGAGACCTACAAAATGTTTTTGACCCAAGAGTGGACCAGATGTCTGAAGGGTTGGTTGTCTATAGATTTCACTCAACTTTGGCTGCCCTAGAGAGGATTGAAAAATCAGATCAAGATAGACGCAGTGTGAGGCCTCACCCCAAACCCCATCGTAGCTTTCCAGTTTTCTACTTATAATAGACCTAGCACATGATACATTTCATTTTGATGCACTATGGACTTTATGGGTTTATGTTTTAAATCATGGATTGATCATTTTAGATGTTTTGATACTAGATGCTTTATGATACACTTGATGGACTATATTATGTTTCTATTTTGGACCTATTATTTTGAGACATCTAATTTGGAAAAACATTATGATGGATTATTGATGATTTGAGGATTATTAGAAAATGGACATCTAAATGTATTATCATGCAAAGTGGATCTTACTTTATGTTATATGCTTAAATTAAATTATTATTACTTATGACCTCGGTATAAATTTAATATGAAGATGTTTCATTAAGATTTTTGAATATTTTTTATTTCTTTACGAAGTATATTTTATCTCCTTGGGCTACTGATATTTGGATTTAGTGTGCAGGTATGAGACCATGGTATTAAAATCTGGGGAACCAAACATAGGTATATGTGAACTCAGTTTAAGCCAAGGTTGCATCTAATGAGAGACAAGACCTCGTTGTATCTTGATTTAATTTGTAAACGTAAATGGTTGATTGTTGGAAATTATTCCTTAAATGTATTTTCATATTTATTTTCCTTGTGGTTATGCCCAAGTGGATATGACATGTGTCTAGTGATGTATAAATGTTGGTGTGTGTCACTTGACACTTGTGAATGTACTTAAGACCATGACATGTCAACTAGGGAATGGTTTTCCACCCACCTATATAAGTACACTAGTGAATCCCCATATGCATACCTTGGTTTGGGAGATTGAGGTGTGGTCATTTCATTTGAATTTCGTGAGTACCCTTGTAGTGGATTTTTGAAGGGGTTAAAAACTGTGTAGGGGTGTGTTGGGGTCATTTTTAGGTAGCCCACTTGTTATACCAATAGGTAAGGGCCATTTTAACCCTAGGATAGCCTCTAGTTGACCAAGAGACCCTTCCAAAATTTGGTTTCTCAAGTTGGACGAAAATCAACTCTTGTGAGGCTTGATCTTGGGTAGACCACTTTTCCATTTTGATGCAAAGACCTTACTCACCTTTTTGGAGTTTCCTTTATAGGATTTTTTTTTAGAAAGCTATAAGAGTTTATGGAAGAGAGACCAATTAGAGGGCTTTCCTTCTCCCCATGATTTTTCTAATGGCTTTTTAGTGGGGACTCTCCATGTTGGAGAGTTTGAACACACACTCTCTAACTTAGAGACTTAGCTAGAGTTGGTGATATTGGAAAGAGGACTTAGGCTAAAAGGGAGCTCTTCTACAACTTTCTTGCCATAATCTTGGATCTAGGTTGGTGGACATTTTGCATCTCATTTCTGGTTGTTTTATTTTGTGTTGTAAGAAAGATGAATGTAGTATATTTTGTATTGAGTATCATAGTTATGTTCTTGTAGTCAAGTTCTATGTTTTGTGAAATATGTGTATTGCTTCTTTCTTGTAAATGTTGTTGATGGGAGTCTCAAGGCTCACTAACCCTTGGGAGGGAAGAGCAGACTTGGGGGTGGAGAATTTTGACAGCCATTGGTGTAGAGTCTCTCCTCAAGGAGGAGAGGGAAAAATCATGGAGTATGGGCTCCATGAAGTCACCCTTGTTGTTTTTCTCTTGGGGGTCATAAGGGCATCTTGATGATGATGGGAATGGAATTGAAATGAAGTTCTTATTTGTGTAAGCATTGTGAGGGATTGGATTATAGCTTTTGGGTTTGGCCTTCTCCCTTGGGTATTTGGTCCACTTCACCCCATTTAGGGTAATAAGAAGACCCATTGTGATAGCCTTGGTTGGGTGTAAAATGTGAGTTTTGCATCTTTGTATTGTTGTTTGTTTTTTATTATAGTAAAAATAGGTTTTGAAGGGGCCCTGAAACCCTATTACAAAAGAGAAGAGAGATAGGAATGAAGACCCAAAGAACAACTAGCTGCCCCAAGGAGAGGAGCAGGCTACAAAGGGACAACTCCCAAATTTAGCAATAAGCACCTACAATGCAAAAAGAAAAAAAAGTTGGAAGAAAAATAGAGAAAGAAAGCCACCAGCACCGAGGTCAAGACATAGTCTTCAAGAAGCTCTCAGAGTCCTCCAGCTGAGTCTGCATGGTCTTCACATTATCTTTCAACCTCTGAATATCCTGATCATCAACCTTCTGCTTCTTTGACCTAGTACGGGTACCAGGTCCCATCTGCTGGGTAGGTTCAGTGAGGTCAATGGTATCTTTGTTTCCTTCCAGCATTTTACTTAGAGTATTCAAGTTCTCTAGAGTAGACTTCATACCTGTGTTAACCAGGCTAAGCAAATGTTTTAACATTCCCTCATTCCTGCTTGTCTTCTCCTGGATAGGTATCATAGCTATCTCGACTGCTTTTTTAATTTTTTCATCCATATCAAAACCGTAATCAAGCACACGGGCATTAGCATTGTGAGAAAACTCCTTCCTAAAATTATCAACAGTTTCCTCGATCATAGAGTTCTTGTTTTCCAATTTGATACATCTGTTCTTAAGCTCAACCAAATCACTCTGCAACCATTTGTCCAGATTATAACTGTAGATGGATTTATTTTTAGCAATCTCAAGGGGGGTCATGATGATTGTTCTTCTGACTTGTGAATCCATCATTCTGATTTCACTTTGAAGAGGTTGGGATTTTCTACCATGAAGGATTCTTTCACTATCTTCCTCCTTGTTCTCCTTCTCTGAGCTGGGGGAATCGTGAGATTCCATATTTTCCTCTCCCAAAACCCTAAAGCTATTATCCCCTGAGTTTTCTGCATTACTATCATTAATATTAGTATCAGGCTCTTTGTCATTATTGTCATCATCCTCTACCTCAATCTCAGTATTCTCTTTTCCTTCAGTATTAATAATCTCCATAGCAAGGTTAAGCTTCTCCCCTATTTTTTGATTATCTTGACTATCCTTGGGACTATCCTTGACATTTTTGATTTTAGGATCCTTCAAATCCTTCTCCTCAGGGGTCTGGGTAGTGGGATTAGGCACAACATTACTATCCACCTGAGTATTCATAACAACCTCAGTCTCAATGTTCTGGGGAATAAGCTTCACACCTTCAAGCTCCGGGAGGATAGGGCTAGCGGAGGGCTCCAGGACATTCTTATCAGATTTAGAGGCAATGACATCATGAGGGTGCTTATCATTCTTTATCCCTTCTAGAGGCTTAGAGGAGGTTGGCTCAGAGAGTGAAATTGCTATCTTAGGTTTACAATTCTTTGACAGAGATCTGACATTCTTCCTTTTTTTAATCTGGGCAGGGATAGGGTCAGGAATGTGGTCTCTAGCATATTCAGCAATAAGGTGAATAAGCCCGACATGGAGAATAGGGAAATTATTCACTCTATAATCAGTGATGCTCTGGTTAAGTGAATAGAGGAGAAAGTAGGGAAAAGAAATACAGATATCATGTCTGAAGTGATTAACTAGGGAAAAATGGTAATTATAGACCCTAGAGAATCTCCCCTCAAGAGTGAAGTATTCCATTATAACTTTGATGATAGAACCCCAAATTTTATCAATATTATCCATATCAACATAGTCTTTCTTACCTTTAACCAGAAGAGCCCTCTCCTCGTCAGTGACAGGAAATTTCTTATAAGCTCTGGTACCAACCTTCACCTCTTTCAAGTACTTCAGACCATCCAGCGGGAGACCAGTAATATCGGATAGGAGCTCGAGGCTGAGGCTAAAATATTTTCCTGCAAGATTCACCATGCCCTTATCCCAGCCATTAGCAAAGGCTTTGGAGACATCTTTTTCAAAACCATGGAGTCTCTGAAGATACCGATGAACATGGCCTTTCTTCAAAATTCTCCACACTTCCTTATCATGCTTCCACTTGCATTCTATGTGTATTGTTGTTTGTTAATATGTTTGTTTTCCCACCTTTTTTTTTATTCCCCAAGCTCGGGGGTGGCCTCATAAGAGGCCTAGCTTGGGAGGTGAGCATCCCATGGTTTCTTGAGTTTCCCTTGCTTTGTTTTGCAGATTTGTAAAGCTTTGAGCTTCATTGAAGAGTTAGAGTTGAGCTTGGAAGAAGATAGATTTTTTATTTTTGCACATCTCTTTATTTTCATGTAAAGGCCCTTGTGGAAATGATAGAAAGTATGTTATTAGGGTGAAACTATGAAGAGCCATGTGGCTGGAAAGGAAAAATGTATTCTTGTGATTTTAGTTATGAAATTTTAGATTTTTTATTAATGCTCATGTTTAAATGGAAATATTTTCTTATGTCAAAAAGTTATGATGTAGATATCTGGTTATAATCCTTTGAGATAAGAAACATATATATGAATAGATGCACTTTTCATTTAAATTCTATATGGCTTATACAGTAAAAATTTTTGCAAGGCTGAAAGTAAAAAAAAAAAAGAAGAGAAAACTACCTTGGGTTTAGATCTAGTTAGTTAATATGTTACAAATAACAAAAGCAAAAAAAAATATTCATGCATTTACCCAAAGTAATATTTCTATTTTCTAAAGCTATCTACTCTCTTTTTAAATTTTAATTTCTATGATTTATGTCTTGTTGTTATTTTATACCTCCTCCATCTTTAAAAAAAAGGGAGATTTACATGTATGTGTGTGTGTATATATATATATATATATATATACTCTCATGTTGCTTTTTAACAAAATAAAAATATATATATAATGTTGTTGTGAATATACTATATATATATAATATAATATAATATAATATATATACTTAAAAAAAAATGTTCACATTTTTTAAAAAAATAAACAAAAAAAAATTGTGGAAGGGGCGGGCCGAAGCCCACCCCACCCCGTGGGTTCCTCAAAGGAACCATGTGGGGAGGCACAGCCCCCCACCATCATGGAAGCCTTGGCCGCCACGGGCCAAACAGCAGCGGCATTGCCGCTTGCTGTGTAGGCCATGGGGCTTGGCCACCACGGCTGTGGTGGCTACCTCCCATGCCACACCTTCTCCCTGCCATTTGCCATTTCAAAAAACAAAGCCCCACTTCCTTGTTAAAAAAAAATGCAGAAAAAGGGGTATGTT
>MU222017.1:242476-256194 GCA_018584345.1 Thuja plicata | reverse complement strand
AAATTGAATTTTTTTTAGTTTTTAATTGTATTAGGAAAAGAATAGAATGTGACTCATGTTATGGATTTAAAAAATGTTTTTGATTTAAAAAGAAGCCAAAACTGGGGGCTGACCTGAACAGACATAGCTAGCACGAGGAGTGCTGACAACCAGCAAAAAACACACACAACAAACCCTCAGCCTATGCCAATTTTAAAAGCAAAAAACCACGAAAGAAAATCAACAAGCCCCAACTCCAACATGGACCTAGTAACCAGCATGGAAGTCCTAATAGGCCCCAACCTCACCACGAGGTTGGTAACCAGCCTGTGGTAATAAGTAGCAGTAAATTCAGCATTAACAGTAACAAACGGTGAACTAGCACTACAAAAACTTAAGTTTAACCGAAGCTCGAACAGGCCCATATCGCCCAACTGAAAAGTCCAAGAAAAAAACTTAAACATAGGAAAAGGAAACTACTTGGGGTTACCTTCCTAGCCACTCAACAAGAGCTTAAGCCAGTCGTCCGTGAGGAACTAGTATAGTTCTGCATCCTTTCGCTCTCCTCCCAAAGAATTCACTTTCTCCATATGAAGGAGTTGGAGCGTAGTTGCTGCCGCATGCATGACCTTCACACCAAAGTCCATGATCCTATTAAAGCTTTCTCTAAGACTTTTGATTTCCTCCCTAATTTCCCTTAACTCCTCCTTAGGGTCAGAAAGCAATAGGGGTTCCTGAGGTCCTTTAGCTTTATGGGAGTGTCACTCGCAGCATCAGGCATTTTCTCATCTGTCTTCTTGGATTCCTCCGGGGATCCCTTAGGATATTTGTTATCATTGATAGCCTTGGTGTTATGCTTTTCCACCTAGGGGCTAAGGGGCTAGGTAATTAAGAGTGGTGAGTCTGCTTTCTTCTCCTCAAAGAGCTTTTTATTTGAAAGGTCAAAGGAGGGGAGATAGAAACTAGCAGAGACTTGAGAGTCATGAATTTTCTCAGTCCCTTCCCCCATAGGGATTTTCTTCTTTTTTTTCCCTTTCTCTCTCCTCAACCTTAACTTTCTTCCCCATTTTAGCTTTCCCCCTGGTGTCCATATTAACTTCTTCTTCCTCCTCTGATTCTTCTTCCTCTTCATCCTCATCTGGGCTTCTCTTTCTCACAGATTTTTGCTTGTATCTAGTTTTGGTGGTGATTCTATTAGATCTCTGCCTACTATCATTTTCCTCCTCCTCTCCTTCAAAATCAATGGTGATTTGGTCACCGTCAGCAAAGCCTATTTTATCCTTCTTGGAAGCAGGGGTTTTGGAAGAAGTCATGGGGTTAGAAAGAGTAACTTGCAGCTCATTAGGATTCTCAGGAGACACCATAAAGTTATGAAGAGTAATAGTCCTAGGAGGACAAAGGGCAAGATGGAAAATATAGAGGCATAGCATTAAACCCTAGTGGAGGATACAATAATTCTGCCTAGTTTTCATTTTTTCTCTGACATCCATAACAGATGCTTCCATCGAATGGAGCAAAAAAAAAGGAAAAGAGATGAAATCATTGTACCTGAAGTGGTTAAGGAGCAGGAAATGGTAGTTGTAACAGGTGCCAAAGTAGCCTTCCAGAGTGATATACTTCATCAAAAGGAGGCACATGTCATTCCATGGGTCGGGCAGCACCATTTTGTTGAAACCTCCCTATAAGTGTTCAGGAACCTCCATTTTTGTGAAGAATATTTTCATATGGGTGTCATCACAGCTTTTGGTGATCTTCTTCCATTTTCTCCCCTCTGTGGAGAGACTTGTGGCCTGCACAATAAACTCCTCATTAATCTCAAAAGTAATGCCATTTATCATGACTTTGTGCTCATCCCAAGTTTTTACCAACTACAGAGAGACCAGATCATCACTGCCGCCCATAGCCTGCATGAACAGGTAGAAACCGCCCTCCTTCAGGTAGTTGACAATGCATGGATTTTTGATGAATTCATCCTTAATTCTATTGGGTTCCACCCACACCATGTCCCCGCCCATATCCAAGCTGTAATCAGACAAGTCTTCCTCCTTGGTATCAACTGACATCCCACCTTTCACTCCTCTATTCAGCACAAACCTCACCAGATCAAAGAAAGCAACACAAAAAATGTAGAAGGTTTTTCTCCAGATGCAAAACCAGGTGGTTTTATTGTCCGAATCCTCACAAAGCTAGCTCGTACATATCACGTGTTTGGTTGGGATGAAAGAATAATCTTTGCAAGCTGAGAAATGATAAGGCCATAAAGTCTTAATGCAACCATTAATCACAACGGTCTTGTCAATCTCCACCTTGCATGGGCCACGCTCCACCTCTTCTTTAAATTTGAAAAAGCCTGTACTTTTTCTTAAAATGGCTTTGATAGCCCATCTTTTCAGTTGGCAATAATTAATTGAGCCAAATCCCGTATCACTTTTAAAATTTGAATTGATGCGGCACCTGGTGAACTTGCCCGCCGCCTTTCTTGGCCAATCAAAATCAACCTCGTAATTCATCATTAAAATTAATTTCTTTTTCCACAAGCGAAATAACATGCTTGGGTAGAGAATTTAAATTTCTCCAGCATCTTAAGCCATTCTCAGCAAGACCCATGGTTGCCAGCATGTCAGCCACAGCATTACCTTCTCGGTAAATGTGGTGAATCTTGAAATCTTTGAACCTGGGGAGCAGCGAACAGATGTCCTACAACACTTTTGCTAGCATCCAGCCAATAGTATAGTTGCCTTTAACCAGCTCAATCACAATTTTGGAATCACCTTCTATGATTAATCTTTTAATCCCAATATCAGTCACCACCTTTAAGCCCCAAAGGAGAGCAGAGATCTCAGCCATATTATTAGACTCCTTCCCTAGGTGGATCGCATAGGCCATGATCATGTGACCCTTTTGATATCTAAGAATACCTCCACCTGCAGCAGTACCATTGGAGGTAGTGCCATCAAAGTTAAGCTTGGTTACATTTTCCTCCAGGGGTGACCATTTAGTATTTAGTCTAGCTAGAATCTTGGAGTAGTCTGTCACGTAGAAAGAGGTGGGAAGAATCCATTCCTTAGCTATCATACACTCCATTCCCTTGGGGGGGTGGGGGGGATTTCCCAGCAGCAGGTGTCCAGGTTTTCCTTCAGCAGGTTCACAGCCAGCCGCACCATTTCTTCAGCATTGTTGTCCTCCCCTCTGAAAATCTGATTGTTCCGCTCCTTCCACAGACTCCAACAGACATGTGGGGGTAATAAATTCCAAAGGATGTTTATGAGAGTGTGCTTAGCTATGCGACCCTAGTTAGTGATAAATTGGTCTAAGTGCTCCGGAAAGACCCAGTCCAGCTGAAGTTTACTCATAATTTTGGCCCACACCTAAGAAGTGTAAGGACAATGTATAAGAATATGACTTATTATCTCAGCCTGCACTTTACAAAGAACACACCTGTTAACTAGCTAGACTCCCCATTTCTACAGGTTGTCCAACGTAAGGATTTTCCATGAAGAGAAGTCTACCAAAAAAAGTTTACTTTGGGGATGAGCTGAGGAATCCACACCTTTCCCCAACTCATCTCATCAGCCAAAACATTAATGTTAGCTAGGTAAGCAGATTTGACTGTTACCTCCCTAGATTTGTTGTGACACCACACAACCTTATCAACAATTTGAGAGATAGGGATCCTGATTTCAACAATCAGTTCCTATAGCTCCAGAATGTAGGGCAGGACCTGCTCCTGGTCACGGTAAGCATTAGCAACAACTTTCCATTTCTTTTCTTGTGAAATGTAGTCACTAAATTTTTCACCAAATGAGAAATCAAATGATCCCTGATGAGTCCAAGTTTGTTCCTTCTGAGAGGTTTATCCCCCACCCACTAGTCCCCCTATAATCGTATCTATGTACCATCACCCAACACCCATTTTAAGCCTTTGAGGAGGTTACCTTTACTTTTCACCATGAAGTTCCAGAATTTATAGCCTATGGGGTAGTTTTGACCCAGGGGGAATTGGTCATTTAAGAAGTATTTGGCCTTCATAATTTTACACCAACCGGAGTTTCCCCTAAAAAGTTGCCAACCAAGTTTAGTAATCAGTACCTTATTCAGATCTTTGATCTTTCTCACTCCTAGCCCTCAAACATTCTTAGGTTGGCAGACTGTATCCCAGCTAACCAGGTTCTGTTATGCCCTGCATCCCCGTCCCTACATTTTGTGTTCAAAATGTTGGGTCCCCCTTTTTGTTTTTTTCTTTTTGGCTCTTGCCTTGCCTTTTTACCTTTGTTTCTTTGTTTTCCTTCTCTGGGTTTTCTTTCCCATAGTGTTGGTTTTTCTTTGTGTTTTTTTCCCTCGTGTCTCCAGGACCCGGTCCCAGAGTTTTTCATTCCTTTTCCAGGAGCCAGACCCCGGGCTTCGGGATTCTCTACCACGATGTCTTCTTTTCGTAAGAAGGTATGGTCGCACAGAATCCATGGGCCTGAAGTCCAGAGGTCTGCCTGTTCCGGAGTTTGTAGAAGGAAAGGTAACTTTCTTTTCACCTCAGGTATAAATAGCAATGACCTGTCATTTTCACAGTTACCGCGATTAAAAACACTTAAGCGATTTCAGATCGATTCCTTAGTGATTTGAGCGAGAATTAAGTGCGAGTTATTCTAAGTTGTTCTGAGAAATTACAAGTTGTTTTCGGTGCTGGTTGGTGATCATTTGGAGGTACAAGCTATTGCAGAGCATCCAGGGTGCCTTTCCTTCCTTTCCTATTTTCAGATTTCAGATTCGTGTCTCTGTTTCTTTCCTTCATTTTCCTGCTTTTTATTGTGTTTTTGTTTGCATTTTATGTCTTGTTTGTTCATGTTATTTCTGCATTTTGGTCATCTGGTTCGCTGCTCGTTGGTGGGTCAGCTCTGCCAGAGGGTTGTCCACCCTCTGTGTGGTGTAAATTATTGTGTATGCTTGTACATTTTCTGCTCTATTTTGTATAGGGTTGTCATTCTGCATTTTTGTTCTGCTGTAAATTTGGTGTATATGATGTATATCCTTCCATTTTTATGTATATATCCTTTAGCCCCACTGTACTTAGGTGTATTTTCTATGTATATCTATCTGGTCTCACATTGAGCTCACCATGCTTCATCTCTGTTTCATCCAAGTTTGCAAGCTTGTTCCAGATAGAATACCACCTGGTTGAAACTCGGCTCTCAGCTGGTTTCAACCAGGTGGTTTTCTCTCTCCTTTGTCAGCCAGCCTTTATGATCCATTTATGTCCCACGTATGCATTTAAGGTTTTCCAAGTGGCCTCCACTTTTTGCATGTTCAGACATTTGGCACTGCCGTTGCTATAACTCCCCATTTATTGCATAGCCACGTGACATCCACGTGGGCCTGACGGCTCACTTTTCGCTCACATCTTCCAACAGTTAGTTTTCTGGACCCTGGGTCTTTTGTCTTCACCAACCCACATCTTACTCCCATTAAGTATGTTGGAACCCCCGGGCCCGGATAGGAATTAATTTTCTAAGTTTTCATTATATATATACTTTTCAAAATTTTGAACCCAAACTAACTTTTCAGGCTAAGGACGTGCCTCGGTGGTATGATCTCCAGATCCTAGAATATTTTTATCTACGAATTCTAACGGTCGCCTTGCCTTGCAGGTTTTCAAAACAACATACCTACATTATGTTTGAGGATTCCACATCTTCACCACCCGGGAGTCCAGAACTTCCCTCCACGGCAGTCACCAGGGCAGCCGTTAGATCCAAAATTGAGAGGGCCTTAGAAAAATTACCTCTTAGCATGAAGTACCTGAAGGAAAATACCATTATGGGATCAAAGATTGAGTCCAAAGTTTAGTTAATTACCGACACCAGCGTCAGAATGTGGGCCGAGATGCAGGCCCTGTCAAGATAATGTTCATTCAGCGATAGTCCAGGGATCTGCTGGCAATCAACATCAGGGATTCCAAGATTCTGAAGGCTGCCTATTTCCCATGCTCAGTGTAGGCCCCAGAGCTCATTCTCACACTTGCGACATATTACAACTCTTCCATCTGGGATGTTATGCTCGCAGCCCTGGTCTTGACCGGATATCCCACCCCCATGGTGTCTCTCAATGCAGCTATGTTTTGGGTAGGTTTAGGGATTCCTCAGTTTGATAACCTAGCTATCATCACCAGATCTGATGCCTTAGATCAATTTCAACAGCTAGAGGTCACAGCCTGACAATACATGAACAACCATTGGCTCAAGACTCCAAAGAGGGACCCCAAGACAATGAAATTAGAGATCCCCCGATCTGAGTTTAAAGAAAGTATCCAGATGGGGATGATAGCACTATGCCAGATCTTCGGGCAACCCCATGCCTGAGAGTTCTTAGGTTGGATGTACTAATTTTTGCTTGGCATCACCACCAGCGGGGAATACTTTGATTGGGCTACCATTATCTCTAACCATGTAGATTATAAGTTCCTTTAGGTGGCCCAGAAGCACAAATTCTATATGAATTCTTATGCTCTCTAGGACTTAGTGGAGTAATGACCCATCACCAATGGGCTGCTCACATCAGGTGTACTTGGGATCATCCCAGGTCAGAAGGCTCCCTAGGATTATTTCCCACAAATCCAATGGGAGGCTAGTTTCCCCAGTTTCTATCGGGTGAACGACGCCTTTGTCTACTACAACCTGCTCACACCTACCCAGGATGCTGGGTACCACCTTTCCAAGGAGGCAATGGATCTAGTCAGAAGTTATGGCCATTATTACATCCAATTCTAGAAAAATACCTACATACAGATAACCGGCTTCTCTGGGAAGCCTTACTTGTTGCCCAAACATTATGGGAACAAGATAATCCTCTTAGAATATTGTAGATAAATATTGGAGTTGCACACCTTGTACGCTTTAAAGAAGGTGATGAATGTTCCATTCCCAATCACTTGTGAGAATTAATCATGCAGTCTGGCCATAGCCAAGGAGGAAGACAGCGAAGTCAAGAGCTTGAACTTGATAGAATTTTATCTAGCGTGGAAGAACTTTGATCCGCTTGGCAAAATTGCATTGGCACTTCCCCGGGCATCAAAGCCCACCAATATCACATGGAGGACTTCTGGGAAGATTTCCAGGATGATGTTGAAGTTCGGAGCTGACATTACGTCTAGATGACTATGGGGATGATGGAAAGGTTGAAGCTCTAAAAATTTCTAGATGACTTCTCAGATGCCAGACCCATAATAGATCCCTAGTACAAGGCAAAGGGGATTGACAAGATGGCCCTCCCACTGGTAGACTGGAACACCCAAGAGGGGCCTACCATTGAGGAAATCACTCACAATGTGGTCGAGCGTAGCCACAAATACTTTAAGAGAGTATGCCCTGGGAGTACCCGCAAGGTTGGCCTGATAGTACAAAAGCTAACTTCCGGGGCCAGAACCTCTTCACAAGGAGAGGATAGGGGAAAAAGAATAATGGAAACTCAAACTCTACAGGAGACCCCCATAAAAGAACAACTGAAACAATCAATAGCAGCCTCCCAATAGATGAGGGAGAAATTAATCACATGATTGGCCACTCTAGTGGTCATGACCAGACCTGTCCATCCTCCCTCTTCCCCTTCACTAGCAGCATTAACGGTCAGGGCGACAGGAATGGATCCGGAAGAGGAGCGGGAAGCCCTAAGGGATGCGGGGCCTCCTTTGGTTACCAGGAAGAATAAAAGGCTCAACCCAAAGCCAAAGAAAGAATCAGAGCTGGGGATGCCACAAATCCCACAATTAGAAATTGTTTCTTCTGAGAAAATCCTCATGTCCCTGCAAATCCTCCCCCTCAAGAAGAATTTGATGATGTATTCAGGGCTGAAAAGTTTGGGAATTTGTAGGGAGATATCGTACAGTCAGAGGAGGAAATCACCGCATAGGAGGAAGCTTCAGAACAAGAACTTGCGCAGGAGCAGGAGGTACAAATAGAAGAGGAAAAAGGGACAGAGCAAGAGATATCCTCCGAAGTCCTGGAAATACATGATATGGGAGTATCAAGCCAACAAAAGAAAAATGAACAAATGGCATCGGTTGGAGAAACTAGACCCATGGGAACAACCGTGACCCTAACCACCGTGTTCCAAACGCCACTCCCAAAGGGAACATTGGGGAGGTAATTACTGTGGCCCAAACATTGAATCTTGGCCCATTGCCTCCCCCACTACCAAAATATGTACTGATAGAAGAAGACACCCCAGCAATAGAGGCTGAAGAAGAATAGCAGCAGGATGAAGGAGAAAACCCCGGGGCAACCAATGAGGACCCAAATATTGTTGAAGATATAAACGGCAGGGAAAAGGACATAGGTATCACCAAAGAAAATGTCACCGGTGAGACAGAAGATACAGGGAAGGAGCCAGACAAGGCTCATACTATTGAAGGGGCACAACAAGATCCCAGGGAGAAGTTACAGGAGCAAATTTTGGCCAAAAAGCCACCCCTACTGCCACAATGGTTGGTGGAATCTCGAAAGAGAAAGGCCCCATCAACACCCAAAGCCCATCTTTCTTTGGCGGAGATAATGGCTTAGGCGCAGAACCCGCCTAAGGTTAAGAAAGCCTGGATGGTTCACACTCTTCAAACCGAGCTGGGTGGATAAACAGTCGCAATAATCATGACACCTTCCCCAGATGCAGACAAGGTAATGACTGAGGCCAGAGATTACAATGTCACAGAGGTGTCACAGGGGAAGAGATGAAAATAGGGTGAATTGAACCTGTTGAAAGAAGCAACCAAGGCAGTGGAGGCTCGCTATGAAAAAGAAGCTCAAAATTTCAAGGTAGAAAAGGAGAAAAATGCAAACCTCATGGGGTTGTTGACTAAGCTAGCCCAGCCTATTAGCGTTATTCCTCCAGGGGCCTCTACGTCAGATGTACCACTTCTACAGAGCAATATAGACTCATTACGGGCGATGAAGAAAAAGTCCCAAGTGATTGATGAATGGGTTGCCTTGCAGTTGGGAAACATCTGACATTTCTTGGTGTCCACACTCCTAGATTTATATACGGCCCACCACATCTTACACCAGGTTGAAACCACCATTAGCATATGGGAGGGAGACATTGAGAATTATGAGTCATGGAAGGTTGAATTAGAGGAACTCATCGGTCTCGGAGAGGAGATTTTGTCTGAGTCTGAAATTTTAGGAGAAGAGTCATTTGATTTTGTGAGGACCCAACACTCCAAACTTGACCTCACATTGGGGGTAATCAAGCAACTGGTGGGGACTCTGTGTGATAAGGTCAATGCATTCCAATATTCTTTCAATTTATACGAGTCTTTTGTTTCGAAGGTCTCTGGAGCTAATCTGTTTAGCACTGACACATGCACGCCGGAGGAAGATGTTTTGGGGAAGTTTGATGAATTAATGGAATCAAGGTATCAATCCCCAGAGGGGATAGATGGAGCTAAAATTATGTGAATAACTTGCATGATACTTAGTGGTCACAATGCGGCAAAGATGGTTGAAGAATTTAAGAATAATATTCCAGACCTAGGAGAACAGATTGAGGTGGCCAAGTACCGGCATGCTAGACTTAAAGATATCGATGAGGATGGAATTTCCCATCTCCTCCAGACCTTCAATGATAGTAATAAATAGTAGAGGTTCTTTGGGAGCCAGAGAAAACCTACAAGGAAAATGTTTTGTATTCTTTATTCCTTTGGAACGCAAGTTCCCAGATCCCAGAATTTTAGATCCTGCATTTTTGTATTCTTTAAAGTGACCCGTGTCCCGGTCCCCAAGGCCGACCAGTCACTTTCAAAGTAGTTAATAAAGGTTGTTAGAAGGTGGATAGCTACATCAAGGCACGTCAGATCAACAAGAGGTTTTTTGACAGTTGGTCTTCCGAAGGTGCCACTTCAGAGATACACCTGGCACATTGGAGACAGGACACCGCTTTTCCCATTTATGAGGCATGTAGCCTCGATCCCTGCATGATCAGATTTCTTCCTTCTCCTTTCTGGCTCTCTTCTCGAGGATAATTATTCTACTCCATCCTTCTTGTCTTATTCTTCTGACGTGACAGGCCTTTTTGTCTCTAGGTCTTTTGTAGAGTGGTACGGGTAGTACCGGCCACCGGATAATGTATTTTATTGTAAAGTGTAACATAAGTCAGGGTTAGGGTTAGATCAAAAGATGTGTATAAATAGTAAGTCTGACCTCATTCCAAGGGTTAGCAAAATTGATGATTTTGCAGTCCACAGTTAATAGCAATCTAGTTTTCTCAGTTCTTAGTTGCAGAGCTCAATGCTCCATAGTTTTTAAGTTTTCAGTAGTTAGATGTGTTAGTACTCTCAAATTTTGAAGAAATTTGGAGTGACTACACTTGGAATTTTCTCTAAATGCAGAGTGTTGCCCTAAGAAACTCATGGAAAAGGCATATTTTGAATGCATGCAGAAAGAGGCCTCTTGATTTTTGTGAGAAACTGCTTGGGATACGTATTCCTCACCTTTCATTTGGAATATACAGTGGGTTCCAACTCTCAAATTTCAGTTCTGACCTGTTTTGGAAGTAGCCATTTGGAGGCGCTTATCATAAATCTGCATTTTTGCTAAGTGTCATTTTACTGTATAAGGCCTAGTTTGCTTTTTATTATCTTACACCCTGTTGAGTTTCATAGTTCGCCACTTTGAGAATATTTAGCATGCATATCAGAGAGCTTATGTTTCAGATATCAGTTCATTCCGAATCCATTTGATAAGTTTTCATACTTCCCAAAGTTGGTTGTTCATGAACTGTCTGCATTTTTGTCCTGCCTTAAAATCTGAATAGCCCAGTTTGACACATTATAACTTTGGACTAGTTGTTCCAATTGAGAAAATTCCTTTTGTACTGTGTTCCAGTGGTCACACACTATATATTTTCCAGTCTGTAGATCTTTATGAAATCAGATGACAAGTTTTCAAGAACCATTCTGATAGTGATTAATGCTGATTTCCTGAGTCTTCAAGTACAGAATTGGTAAGTGACCTACTTTGAGGTCTTGAAAGTCTATACCCGGGTGAACGTTTTGGATAATTGAGTTGTCCCTCATATTCTAAACATAGGAGTGTACCTACCTAAAAATTTATAGACTCCTACCAATCCGTTTGACCAATTTTCCAGGCTCACTCCATTTGCAATTTTCACAAAATGTATTTAGTTCTACAAAGTGTGTTCTCCTGAAAATCCAAATGCCCTACTTTGCCAGTGAATAACTTTTGGCCGGTCGATTCTTTTGACGAATTTCTTTTTGCATTGTCTTGCAAAGCTGACATACTATTTCCAGTTCAGATTTGAGCCCCCTATTAATCCATTTGTCAGCCTTTTAAAATCAATTACGGTGATTAAAAATCATTTTTTGACAGTATGTTTGCAGGAATAGAATAAAAATGGCAATTTCAAAGGTTAATATATTTCAACTCGGGTACAGTCATGAGATGCCATTTTGGGGAATGATAGTTTATAGATCAGAGAATGTGCCTGTTAGAGGAAAAGATCTAATCAAATCATTATGTCAGTTTTCAAAGGCAGCCCCGGAGGTTAGTTGCCATTAATGTGTTAAGTTTGCGGAAATGTGAAAAGTTGTTAAATCACCGCCAGTTCAATGCTTCATTGTCCTTGTGTGGTGGATCATTTTAAGTGACCAGTATTGCAAGTAATGGCTACGGATAAGGGGCTCTATGTGCAACCTCAATTGTTGATGATTTTATTGCAATTGTCAATCTCGGATCTAGTTCAATTCATGGGTCTCCCTTTTTCAGATATTTGCTATTAAAGAATGTCAATATATCTGGAGATCAATAATGAATCAAAGTGCAATTTAACATGGATCGGTGCTCATCCCAACTTGAATGTCTTTCTTTTTTAAAGCCAGGCGACTGCTATTCTTACATAGTAATCAAAACATAAATGGAAGAGGGGATGTTGCAAAACTTTTAAAATCAACAAATGGAAATGTCAAAAAGATGAGGGGCTGCCAATAGAGATTGGGAGGACTGCATTCCCAGTGGTCTGCACTGCTAATGAAGTTTGGGGGATGATGTTTAAAGGTGTTTTCAGATTTTTTAAACACTCATTTGATGATTACTTTGCAATCCAAGATTGCGCAGACATTGAGGATCGGGGGGTAAGTTTTTAATCAATTTCTCTGCTATCAATCAGCAGCCTGCGCTAATTAAAGAGGCCAGACATAGTGTTGAAGTCTGCAAACAAATCAAAGAAGAGTATGCACAATGTATGAGGGGAATGTGCTCAGAGAAATACATGGGGGGCAGCAAGAAGAGTCTACGCAAAGAGAGGGACAGTTCACGCCATTTCTGGAGGGGATTCTACACTTAAGTCATTGCAAACATTGGCATATCAAATACATATGCTGCGCTGATTGGAATAAGAGGATGTATTATGTTAGAAACATTAAATTGTAGACATTGGGGGAAAGTGAAGTGCTATTTGAATGTTTCTTTAAAACTCAGTATTCCAAGCTGTTTGCGCAGACTAATGTGAAGAGTTGTTTTGAATTTTGCATAGAGTAAACACCATGCAAGTAGCAGAGATTGGAGGGAGGATATAGTTTTTAATGTATTGATCCCAAATGACATTTCAAACAACATTTACTAGCAGACTGTGATAGCTTTTGAAGGAAGTGTTTGAAGTTTTTTGAAAGTTTTGAGGTTCAATCTGCAGATGTTCCTCCATAGTAAGGGGCGTTTTGAATTCTAAAAGACAACCATGGTCTTCATTTGCAGAGATTCAGTGCCATTAGAGAGCAGTTTTGATGGAAAAACCCAGGAAAATGAAGAAACTGTGTATTTTCAATGTCCCACATTAAGTGTGCAAAGGGATTTTTTGATCTTTATATACAAAAGCACTAACATCCAAGGTAAATGAGAAGCCCAGAGGCTCTTGGAAAGCCTTTGAGGGCTGGGGGTTGAATTCCATAGGCCATACATAGTATTTTAACACAAAATCCGAAAATGGCTTTGAACTATGAAATGATATATCCGACATTCGTCCAGGGAAGGCAAACTGAAATGTTTATATAGAAAAACACAAACAATGTAATTTGAATAAGAAAGAGGAAGCTCTCCATGCGTGGCCAGATGGTGCCTCAGGAAGCGTGCCTAGATGAATGACTCCCAAATTTTGCAGACGACCAGGAGGACACATGGCAGACACATGGCACCCAGTCGCACACTCGCGAAGGAGAAAGAAAATTGAAGAATTAGCTCGTGACTCAGCTCGTCACGCAGTCGCGCTGGTTTGAGGAGTTGCTCAAGATGATGTGTGAGCTCGCGACTGAGCTAGTCGCGCAGTCACGCAACTTTTAGTCACTCAGTCGCATAGCCCAAAATTGCTCATCGCGCACCCACAGACGAAAATGAAAGTGTTGAAAAAGTCATACGAGTGGGAGAATCAACTCGTCGCACACTCACGCAAGGTTTACAAGGTGATAAAAAGGTGTTGTGACTGAGCGGTAATGGCCTAGTCGCGCACTCACGGAGGCAAAAGTGGAGACAGTCAAGAGTTAGAAAAGTAATTTTTAGAGAAAATAAGAAGGTGACACTTGGCAACATCTGGTGACTTGCACAGGAAAATGGTAGAAAAGAGATAGAATAATGTATGTGCAAATAAATTAAAATCTTTCCATAGTTCACACTTTATTATAATTTGCATTTTCAAAATTGTAACTGAATATGCACGAGAAAGGAAGTTTGTTTTCATGGTTAAATGACCAAATT
>MU222017.1:227371-238957 GCA_018584345.1 Thuja plicata | reverse complement strand
TCACTGTATAGAAAGGCTGCTCCTGGCCAAATTTTATCTACCAGCAACACAAAGTTATGGTACTTCATTTTAACCTCTTGGATGAGAACCACATCAACTCTGAGTTCTGTTATATACTTCTTCAAAGTGAACTATTTTTGCGGGCTGTTCATGCCCCTTATGTTCCAGGATAGGAACTTCATCTTTTACCTTTTTGAGTCTTCCAGGGTTAGTTTCCTTCCACTGGAAATGGCCGTTGCTTCTTTCTTAGCTCTAGCTGCCCTAGCTGTCAGGCATCCAACTTTATTTTCACTTCCCACATCTGCCTTCTTTTTTGAATCTAGTCCTTCATCCATCTTCTTGCTCTTGGTTTTCCTTTTAGGTTCCAACTAGTCAAAAGCAATATTCGAGGGTGACAAGGAGGTTGATCTCATCATCCCCGACTCATTTTCTAATCCACTGAGCCTGGTGGAAGAATTTTCTCCCCAAAATTTTCTTGTCAGTACACACCCAGACTCCTGAATCTTTTTCTCCTTACTGGCTTCAATCTTATTTCCTAAAATATTAGGAATATTTACAAGAGAGTTGGAGACATCCGTTAAGACTATGACCATCTCTCCATCTTCAAGGGTCGTTCCCATCTCAGCTTTAGTGTTCACCGTGAAAATCTCTCCTTCTTCTAAGGCATCAACCTTCTCAGCCTCTGTGTTCCTTTCTGATCCTTCCTTAACCAACCCATCTTCTAAGCCCTCAACCTTCTTGGCCTTTGTGTTCCTTTCTGATCCTTCCTTCACTAGCCCACCAACATGGGGTGGAAACCCACCAAGGGAAGGTTGTTCTACCGTGGTATCCACCGAAGACACAGCCTAGAAGGTCTCATTAATTTTCTCAATCTGAATCTTAGGAGGGGAGCTCGCATTAGGTTGTTCCTCCTTCCTAGTGGAACCCTTACAGTTTTTCACCACATGCCCATTTCTCCCACATTTATGGTAGTGTAGAGTGGCATTTTCATAAATAATGGCATGGTTCCAGTTCCCCCATTTCAACTTTAGCAGTACAAAGTTGGGAAGGGGCTTGTTCATAGAGACATTAACACAAAATTTGGTGAACACTAGGTTTGACTTAGTCAGAGTAACCATGTCAGCTGTCATATAACTTCCGAAGGAGTTCCCAATCCATCAAAGCACTTTATCATCCCAGAATTCTATGGGAAGACTAGGAAGATGGAACCACACAAGCGCTGCTTTTTGCAGTTCAACTTTCAGGTTGAAACCTAGCTTCCATTTATCCATCAGAAGAGCATGCTTCCCATAGCACCATCTCCCTATAGAAACACTAGTAAAATCCACCTCAGTATTAAATCTAAATAGGGTCAGACCCGCTAGCATAGAAAAAATTGACAGGGACCCTTTCACTTTCCATTTGGCCGTACACCAACTGCACACCATCTCTATGGTGGGCCTAAAGGCTAAAAACCTCCCAACAAGGGCAAGGTGTAGGGAAGAGGATATGTCCTCCACAACTCCATCTGGGACAAAGATCTCAAGACCAAATTCTCCAGCCAATAATTCTGGCATATCAGGGGTGTCAGTAGACCCTGATCCCAACACCACCTTCTTCCATCCCCCCAATGCACCATCTGTGTCCACCCCCACTAGCTTTGAAGGGGACACACCATCGCCCGCCTGGGATTTTGGACAAGGAAAATCAACCAGCGCAGAGGAAAAAGGGCCAGCCCATGCCGAGGAGGAGTGGGGTTTCAAAGCATCTCTCTAAGATAGGACCAGGAACAGGTTCAGGCCGTCACTCCTCGGCTCCCTTGGCGAAGAAGAGGCTGAAGCCAACATTAAAAAGACAAACATGCGGGAACCAAAAGCGGAGGAGTTGCAGAGAAAAAAAAGAAGAGGATTTAAAAAATGTTATACCATTTGAAATTCATAGTTATTTTTCAATCAGTCTATCAATCATGATTAAAAAGATAAGAAGTAGGCGTATGTCTGATCACCTTAAACACAATCTAATGATAATAAATTTTTACTAGATTCTAGATATAAGTAGTAGATTAATTTTCAGATGTGACACATTTTTTTTTATTTGTTTCCAAGTACATAATTAATTATGCTTTTCTTGTACAAGGTTTCCAGAATATAAAAACTCTCGTGTCTGACCACCTTAACTTAGTCTAAACTTCATCAAATTGAATTTTTTTTATTGTAGTATGAAAATCATAGAACTATACACATATTTCAGATTTAAAAAATTATATACCATTTGAAAGTTATAGCTATTTTTCAATCAGTCTACCAATCATGACTTCTTTTTCACATTGCCACTTTTTGGCATACCATGATCCTCCACATACCCCTTAGTGAAAAGGATTTTTCACGTTATCTCCCAATGAAAAGAATATGCTTCAAATGATAGGGAGACTTAGTGCACACCATTCATATTAATTCAAATCCAACGGTTGTCGGGATGTCTAGTGATAAACTCTATAGTTAGAAAATCATTTAGTGACACTGGGTTCTTTTAGTCACGAAGGTTCCTGAGCAAACCTGAGTTAGATGTCAGTTTCAGTATTAGTGTTTTCACTGGGTTGCGGAAGAAATCAAGAGTTAAGTTAAAATTCATGAGACTTGGCAACAAACATTAGATGAAAGAAGATCCAATGGCAGTCATGAGGTCGCTCTAAAAGTTTGAAAAGTCAAAAGTGATCCGGCGATTAGGAGACAAAAGGATAATTGAGACACGTGTTTATCAGTCACATAATCTCTGATAAAATTTTACAACGAAGAGTAAATTTGGTGAATTGGAGATAGAAGCCATGTAGTCTCATGAAAAATTAGGGTTTTCTTTTAAAATCTGGAGACTCAGCATAGATCGTCAGATGCAGATAAAAGAAGATCAATGGTAGTTGGGTTATCTTTGGATGAGAATAATAAGTGAAAATTTATTCAGCGATTAAGAGATAAAGGTATAAGTCACGTTGTCTCCAAATAAACTATGAGTTAAAAGGTTTTCTCAGCGACAAGGATAATATTACACAGTCGCCAAGTCTCCTGAGTAAGCCAAGGTTAAAGATCAGTTGATTAGAAGCTTTAGTTGTCGAGTCTCTGAATGAATATGGGTTAAGTGAATTCATCTGGAAACAAGGAGATAAACGCTGATCAGGAATTTGATCGTGTGATAGTTGCCAAGTCTCAATAAGGAACCATAGTTAAGAAAATATTTTAGTGACAAGCAGATTACACATTCGCGAGGTCGCTACGAGCTGAACCAGAGTTTGAGTAAAGACTTTTTTCTCGGCGCCAGGATGTACAGTTGCCAGCCAATGGAATTTCATAGATTTATGAAAAGTATGTTAAAGGGTAGCTGACTGTATGAGAGATAGCCAATCAGATCGAAATTGGATCCTGTTTGAATATAATATGGGTTTTTTTAATCAAAAAACACTCATTCATATTTGATTTCCTGTCACTTTTAGGGGCTATGAGTAGAACATAAATTAATTTCACAGTATGAAGAATTGAAGACAGAAGTGATTGAATTGCAATTGTGTGAATTATGCATTAATGATTCAAGAATAAATAAGGGTTACCATTAATCATTGTTTCTTACCAAGAGTTTATTGTTTTCAGAGAGATAATTTGTTAAGTAATCAGTGTATGCAGAAAATAGATCTTCTTGGAATTGTAGAGTGAAACAAACCAATTTTGAGCCTAGAATTTGAGGAATTTGAATGGTTTTCAGTGCTGCAGAAGAATTTGAGTGATTAACAGTTGGAAGTGAGTGATCTGGAGGAATATTTGTCTAAATATTGGTAAGATAAGTTGGAACAAAATAGTAGGAAAGATGAGTCAGGAAATAAGCATAGCTTCTACCAATAGAATAAGTGGTGATGCAGAAGATGACATGAAAGGAAAGGAAAGAGAAATTATTCAGAGGAATTCATCACTCTTTTGCCTGGATCCAATCAGAACATAAAGGTAAATACCAATATTCTCATAGATGATTTACAATACATTAGGGATGCTAAAACTATAGGTTCTTGTGGTTATTCCCTTTTCAATTATTTTTTCAAGAATAGTGATGAAGTTGTGCCAATTTCAAACCCATGGACCCGTGGATTAGCCAAATTGGTAGTCCCTGATATATTTATAGATACTGATTTCATTTTAGAGATGGCCAGTAGGTATGATGCCCTAATCAAGACTATAAAAAGGGATGATGGGAAAGCTCTAGTAACCCTAGATAGGAACTCATTCACGAAGGCATTCAGTGTATATCATCCAATGGCTATAAAGATAAATTTGAAGAGTTTAGAGGCCGGGTATACAAGAAAGTCTGGCATTGCATCGAAGCTCATCCAGGAGTATTATGTGCCCAGAAGAATGAAGAATTACATAGCACCTATCCCAGGGACTGCTCCCTACTACTATAAAGACCTCAACTTCTATATGAAGTATATCTCCTATGCATTGTGTAGAGTGTTGGGAAATGATGGAGGGCTTGAGAGAATAACTTCAGATATTCTTATGATTATATTCAGCATATAATCGATAAAATACATTAGGGTTTTATTGATATCCAAAACAAGGAAAAATACCCCAAGTTCCTACATTATTCCATATTAATGCATTTGATTTTGTACTATAACTTTCCTCTCATGAATTGCCAATATTTGAGGCCTCAAAGGTTTCATCAGAATAAGGTCAACACCATTCAGTTTTGGCAGAGAGTGTGGAACTACACCTCAAGGGAACAAGAATTTTGTGCTTTTGAAAATTGGATAGTATATCCAATACTCAATTGTCTAAGTGTAGACAAGACTAGGCTACCAGTGAAGGTGCTGCAGTTGCTAAGGCCATGCCAGTTTGTTGATAAGTGGCTATGAGACCACAACTGGGGGGATTTCTATTATGAGAAGAATTTCAATTTAATTAGGGTGTACGGTTGTACTCACCCACCCCATGTTCTACCATTCCATGTGCCACCTAGGATTGCAGCAATGGAGTTTATTAGATAATTTATTTTGACAGACAAGGAGCATGTGGTTCCTCATAGGAAGGGAACATTCACCCCCAGACAGTTTAGAATTTACAATTTTACAATTGGTTAAAGGGAAATACATCCAGTGAATAATTGGATGAGGCATTATAGAATGAACGTAGCCTTGTATAGATACATTGACACAGAAGGCTTTATATTGAGTTCCAAGAAGCTTTTGACACCGACCATTCCTTATACAAAATAACATGAGGAATGGATGGAGGAAGACCTCATTAGGAATATACTAGAGGATGAGGAGGTCAATCAAAGGGCTGACAAGTTTACTGAATTGATGGACTTAGAAAGACAAATGAAGAGAAAAGGCATCTCTTTTGGGGGTTTCTTCCCATATTTTCCATATTTTAAGAGACTTGATGCCATGGTTGAGTCCTATAATTTATTGTGTAATCAACTTGAAGATGCACTTTTAGTAACAGAAAAAGGCCATAAAGGGCATTCATCATCAGAGTATGATGAGGACATTGATGAGGAATATTCAGTTCCTAGCTCCCCTCCAGTAAATCAGACAATTGTTGAACAACTGGCAGCAGAGGGAGATAATATAATTGACCTGACAGAGGTCCTAGAGAGAGAGGTCACTGATGAGCCCCACCAAAGAAACAAAGAGTAGAAATAGGGGAGCCATCATAGAAAAAGAGAAGAAAAGGGATAGAATTGGTGCTCTTATCACTGGTGATAGTGTTAGAATAATAAGCAGAAAAATGAAAATATTA
Source organism: Thuja plicata (assembly GCA_018584345.1). Classification (NCBI taxonomy): domain Eukaryota; kingdom Viridiplantae; phylum Streptophyta; class Pinopsida; order Cupressales; family Cupressaceae; genus Thuja; species Thuja plicata. The sequence goes on along the minus strand of MU222017.1, from coordinate 233,195 downwards.
ACACACAGAAGAGAATACAATAACATAGAAATTTAACATGGTTCACCCAATCCCTTGGCTACGTCCACCAATAGTGAGTCCAATATCTTTATTATTATCCAGTGATTACAATCTAAAACCTGTAACTCAATACTGCCATTGGACGCTACAAAATCCCTCATACAATGAATCTAAAAACCCTAAGCCCTTTTCACAAGTATTTTTTACTTAACCTAATTAGGGAAAAAAATACTCTGACCCCCAATCCCCTGTAGATAAGTCTAGGGGGAAACCTCGCCGAAAGAGCCTTAGTATGATTAGGCTCCACATACATAACAGATAGAGCCTATGATCATTAGATTAGGAAGCAGATAAGAGCGGGAAAGAAGATGCAGAAAGATAATGAAGAGGAGATAGAATTACCTGTGATGACATGCACTAATGAAAGATTGCTACACTAGGAGCAATTCTTAAAAGATGATAATTTTATTAAGAGAAAAGAGTTCAAAGAGGTTCTCATCTAGAACAAACAAATGCAAGTAGGTGCAGAGTTGTAGTTGGCAGGTGGAGATCTAGTGACCAGCAAGGCTTTACAAGTATTACAGGATTATGATCCTGATTTAGAGAAAATCACACCAGAGGAAGCTAGGCAACTGGAAAAATCCATTGGGATGTTATTGGTAGAAGGATGAGATTTATCCTCTGCCTTCATAATAGAACAAATAAGAAAACAACCCGATGTTATGTTGTCATCATAAATACAGGTTGGAGAAATGATAAGAGGATTTGGATACAATCCAAAATCCCAAGCCTTAGCAATGTGAAGCTTAGCTCCAAAAGATCAGAAGCCTTCACTGATGAACATAAAAGAGAAGATGGAATGGGAAAAGATCATCTGGTCTATCCAGAACATAGGAGACTTGAAAATTTCTAAAGTTCTCACCTATTTTTCACAGTTAAATGAAGCCAAGGCTGCCCAAATGTCTGAGAGATTCAAGAAACTGGATAGTGAAACCAGTGATATAGTCAAGGATAGGGAATTGGGTCTAATAAAGATTAAGGCACAAGAGAAGTTGATTGCAAACTTAACATAGAAACTGATAGATATGCCTAAAGTTGCCCCTGCAGAGCACAAAGAAGGAAAAGATTGAGAGATTTAGACAGAGGAAACAAAGCATGTTGTAGCAGAAATAGGGTAGGGTACTAGTGAGCACAATAATGTTGTTTTGGGTGCACTAACTGAAATTTTGCAACATAGGATTAATGTAATAAAAGATAAGATTGATATAGTTTATGGTGCCTATGGCAAATTGAACCAGGCTTGCAAGTAGAAGTTAACAATTTTGTCTCACTTTTGAACCCATATTATCCAACATGGTCAGGGAGAAAAAGAGTTTTTGAGAGGTTGGCATCTTTGCAACCACATAGATCAGACCTACCAGAGGTAGTAACCTAGGTTGGGGTTGAAATAGAACAGATAGGGGCAACCTTGTCCTTTTTCAAAGGCAAGGTTAATCAGATTGAGGTGAGGTTAAATATGTCTGGGCCTAGTTACAATAGATTTTTGCCTCCAATCAGATCAGAAGACAATCAAATCAAGCCACTAGGGGTATGGGGCTCAAAATTTGACACTGTGTTACCTAATAAAGAGGTATATGTTTCTGACAAAGGATAATTGGATATGGAAAGATATAAAAAGATTTCAGATGAAGCATTTAAAGAAAAAACATATTTCAATAAGTTCATCATAGATGTCAAAAACATTACAAATGTCAGGTGGGAGAGATAGAAGACCCAATTGAAAAACATACAGAGCTTTGAATGGCTGAAGGAAGAAGACATTACAGCATGGGATGTATTAACAAATCCCATGAAGAAAATCCCCGTCACTGTTGACCTGGACATAATGGATGAAGAATAGGACACATGGCACCTGGTCTTTGAGCACAGGAAGATTAGCTATCTTGAAGACTAGTGTAAATTATCTTGTAATGGCGGTCAATAGGTCTCGCTACAAATATTAGATGCTATCCTGAACATATACATACAAAGGTGCCAAAGATCACAAGAAGACAAAGAACAAATCATATCTTATTTTTCATTTTTGTCCATCCACCGCATGGTTCTTTCCTATCTTTTATCATTTCTATATTTTAGGGTTAGGTCTTACAACCATCCAACGCTTGTAGCATCCTTACTTCTTAAGTATTCTAAGATGGTTTTAGCCTATAAATAGAGCTCATTGTAACATTTTGAAGGATGATGGAATATAATTACAAGGAAGACTACTACAATTTTGTCTGAGCCTCTATACTTTTTATCTATTGTATGTATTTTGAAGTAGTTAGACATTAATAAAATACATTGAAATCTTTGTTTTATATCTTGTGTTGTCTCTTTTATTTCTATTCAAGCTTTTATCTATTTATTTGTAAGGCATATAAATACATCAAATACAAGGTAGTTGTGCAATCATTTGTGAGGTCCTTCAAGGAAGGAATAATTCTTTCATATGATTCCAAGAAGCTAAATATTGATGTTTAAGATATGATGAAAAAATATATAGGAGTGAGTGGATATTTTTTAAGGCATGCTATCTAGGTGGAAATTATTTTCATTAGTCACCTAATTGTGGATTTGCATTCAAGATTGACTCTATAGCCCATAGGATGAGGCACTGGTTTATAGTTTTGCATGTAACTGTTCAATCAACCAGCATTTAAGAACTATCAATCAAATACATTACATTTGTAAGAAAGCATACATTCATAAGCAATTGTACTCATAGAGTATACAACTCAAGTCTACTGATTCCTTCAAGAGAGAATCTAATAGGTTACCCCTCCTAAGTTTAGAGAACTATAAAAGGAAGAAGGATGAGAATCCGTATTACATTACTATTTGTTGTTGTCAAAATACTAGTTTGTCTTATTAAGCTCTATATTAGATTATTCATAGTCATTTGCATAGTTATCTACTTATTGATACAGTAAAAGGAATTATGCAAGTTAGTAAGAAGACATAATCCACTATAATAGACACTGTCAATCAGTAATCTTTCATAGGTAATACCTGCCTGAGTAAGTGGATCTCAAAAAAGGAGGATCATATCCAATCCTTGTCAATTAGGCTTTTCTTGCATATAGAATATTGGAAACATACAAGAGCAAGAATTCATAGTTTTTTAAAAAGATACTTGAAAGAAAAATCCCTAAAAAGGTGTATGATTTAGAGTTATCTGTGTTTATGGTTTTGAGTCCTTGACAATAGTTAGCTTCTTTGTCCTGTATCTGAACTAGAATCATTGCCCAATGGATAAAGCACTGATCAATAATTAGAATCTTCTACTTTGATAGATATCTGAATAGGTTTAGCTATACTCTGCCCTATCAAAAACATCAAAACCATTCGAGTCCCTTTAAGTTTTGTGGTTGTTGGTTGTGGTCCTGCATGGTAGAGAATAGTCACTGAATAAGTGGTTATCATTTCATATTTTTTTGCCATTTATCTGTTGTTAAAATCCACAAGCTCTAAGGAGTTGGAAAAAGTTAAATATCAATCTGGATTAGGTGCACCCGCCTTGGTTTTGCAGAGCCAAAAGTGTAGAGGACAGTCTTTTCCTATAGTTGGTCCAGTTACTTTGCAGAGCTCTCATACTTGGAATTAACCATTCCTAATATTAGTCTCAGGGTATATTGGTTTCTTTAATAGCATAAACACTTTCAAACACAAGGTTCATTAAAATTATTACCTTTTAATTTTTTTTAAATTAATTAATAATTTTTTTAATTATATAATACTTTTAATTGTAATATCTTTTATGAAATGACAACAAATAATATACAAGAGATAAATATTATTACTATATAATTATAACTATCATTAATATTTTTTAAAACTAAATTTCAAAATAACACTAAAGATAGTCCTAATTGATCCCTAATGCTAACTCTAAACTAAGCTTTATCTTAAAATCAAGACCTTATTTTTACCATCCCATAACACTCACATTAAGCTAACCTTAACAATAACTACAATTTGAAGATAGTCAATATTATTTAATTTTGATATATATATTTTTTTCTAATTTTGAAATATATATTATTCTATTTTTATTGGAAATTAATTTTCCTAAAAAAGTGCAATAGTAAAGAATGAACAACTATTCATAACATATTGTAATAAAATAATTTAATATATTGTTGAACCATTTTTATTGAAAATACCTTATAAATCATTTAAATTTTCAATACATTATAAATTTTAATTTTATAATATTTTCAAATAATTGTTTTTAGAATGATAACCAGTGTTACAATATAATTAAAAGTTTTTATTAATATTTGTCTAAACTAATTTTTGAAATAACACTAACTCTAATGATTAAAGTTGAACCCTACTACTAACACTAACCTAGCTATATGTAAGAATGAAAACCTTATTTTTGCCAACTCCTAACACTAAATTTAAGCCATCCTTAACTCTAACTCTTACTACAACTAAAAGATAGTACATATTAGTTCTTTTGAATTATTTTTTTTAAATTTTGGTTTATATGATTCAATTTTTTATTATAGATTAATTTTAAACCCTTTAACCCTTTAATTTGCAAAAATACTCATTTTTTAAAAACATTTATTCTATTTTTATAATATTATTAAATATAATTTTTCCTAAAATGACAAAAAATGATACTGATGACATGTAACTGATTGAATGTATGATAATGTTAAAGTTGAAGATGATGCAAGACATTAAATCAGTTAATGGTTTGTATTGTCGTTGATGTCAACTTGATATCATCTGTATGGTCATATACATAATGCCAAAGACTTCAGAGAATCAATGGAACAGAGGTTATGCTTTCACCAATGCATAAAAGTCAAGTATTCACTAAGTGACAGACCACACCGGCGGAGTGCACACCATCGGTAAAGACAGATATAAAGTCATAGTGATGCCCGATGAATAGAAGACAGTGTTGCCCGACAAAGAAGAATCATAGGATTCCCAACGAGCTGAAGACAATATTGCCCGACGAGCAAGATCCAATGATGCCCGACAGACGGAGATCTCGAAGCTAACTGAAGTTACACCGATAGAATTGGCAGTTGTCACCTGTGACAAACTGCAGAATTGACCGACAGAACAGAGAGATCAGAAAATGACAAGATATCTAGCTAGTCGAGCTTAAAGATAGACTTAACTGGTTGTTTTATTTGTTTTATTCGACCATAGTTAAAGAAATTGATTTATAGAGTTGGCAAGAAGATAACTACGAGATAAATCAAGAGTTAAAGCCGTAAATTAAATTGGCTGGATTGTTTTTCACGCCAAGAATCAACAATCAAGAAACAAGGAAAATCATGTCTATATAAGAGACAATCATAATTCATTTCCATAGGCACTCAGATATACGGGGGAGTGAATTGAAAGAAGATACTAAAGAGAAACTGGTGAAGGTTGAACTTCATACAGTCCTGATCAATCAAGCTAAGGGAGGGCTAAAGAATTCTGTAGACACCAACAAACATTAAAGCATAGCATCACAGAGCAGAAAGTGTGATGTACAAAGGAATTGAATTGATACATTGATCAGAGAGGTAAAGTATGTAAATAGATCTAAATATATGTAATTCAAGTTGCATTAGAAACAGGTCATTGTGTTTCAGTTTAACCATTGAAGCATTAAGTCTCTTAACAGAGCAGGACTTAACTGTCTTTTATAATTGAGGTATATCCTAATAGATTACCAAAAAGGTTGACTCATGATAGTAGCATCGGTCTTACCTAAAGCCTATTGACAGTCTAAGAAGGAGGTTGATTCAAGGATGGTAGTAAGATT
>MU222017.1:209732-223064 GCA_018584345.1 Thuja plicata | reverse complement strand
ATCTGAAGAATACTGAGGAATTTGGCTTATGGTATAGAAGAGAAGGCAAATTTGAACTAAAAGTGTTTACCGACACTGATTGGGCTGGAAATCTTGATGACCGGAAGAGCACAACTGGAGGAGCATTATTTATGGGTGACAGACTTGTCACATGGATTAGCAAGAAGTAAGGATGCATCTCTCAGTCCACTGTAGAAGCAGAATATGTTGTTGCTACTACAAACTGCTCAAATATTGCATGGATCAAACAGTTTCTGGAAGGTATGCATATGAAGATCAAAGAACCAATAATTATCTATTGTGATAACACCAGTGCAATAAATATTTCCAAGAATCCAGTCATGCATGCAAAGACTAAACACATTGCCATCAAGTATCATTATTTAAGAGAACAAGTTCAAGAAAAAGAGGTGATACTTGAATATTTGCAATCAAAAGAACAATTGGATGATATCTTCACCAAGCCACTACCCAAGGATACATTTGAGTACCTGAGAAAAAGAATAGGGGTCAAACCCATGTCTACTAGTCAGTAAAAGGACTGAAAGCTGCATCAGCCATATATTATCAGAATATCATTCATTATTGATGCAAGTAGAAGCTGAACTTCAAAGCTACATCTATATACAGAAAGGTATATATCAGTTTTGAGCACCAGATCATATTGTTATATTAATGATGGATAAGGGAAATTTAAGGAATATATTATGGATAGAAGATATTGTTTGAGAGTGTGTCAGATATTTGTAAAATATTTGTTTGGCATTGTTGTCAAAGGGAGAGAATGTATCCATATTATCACCAGAAACTATTCATTATCAGATTACTCCAAACAGGGAGAGATCATATCCATAGGGAGAGTATTTGTACAAAAGTTGCAGATAAATGACAGTGACATCAAGAAGCAGAAAAGTCAAAAGAGAGAAATTGACACAAAAAGAGGTCACAACACATCAAAATAAGAAACATGAAAAGCTACAATAATCAAATCTAAGCTTACCGGCAGTTAGACATTTTATCAGTTATCAAAACAAACTATTTGGTAATTTGATGAATCTCAACAATTGTATTTCATGTTGTATTAGAAATAGTATAGTATGATAATAAAGAATGTTGCCATCAATTTCAAAGGGAGAGATTGATGACGTGTAACTGATTGAATGTTTGATAATGTTAAAATTGAAGATGATGCAAGACATTAAATCAGTTAATGGTTTGTATTTTCATTGATGTCAACTTGATATCATCTGTATGGTCATATACATAATGCCAAAGACTTTAGAGAATCAATGGAACAGAGGTTATGTTTTTAGCAATGCATAAAAGTCAAGCATTCACTAAGTGACAGACCACACCGGCAGAGTGCACACCATCGGTAAAGACAGACATAAAGTCACAGTGATGCCCGACGAATAGAAGATAGTGTTTCCTGATGAAGCAGAATCACAGGATGCCCGACGAGCTAAAAATAGTATTTCCCAATGAGCAAGATCCAATGATTCTCGATGGATGGAGATCCCAAAGCTAACTGAAGTTACACCGACGGAACTAGTAGTTGTCACCGGTGACAAACTACAGAATTGACCGACAGAATAGAGAGATCAGAAAATGGCAAAATATCTAGCTGACAGAGCTTAAAGATAGACTTAACTGGTTGTTTTATTTTTTTTATTCGACCATAGTTGAAGCAATTGATTTATATAGTTGGCAAGAAGATAACAACGAGATAAATCAGGAGTTAAAGTCATAAATCAAATTGGTTGGAATATTTTTCACGCCAAGAATCAAGAATCAAGAAACAAGGAAAATCATGTCTATATAAGAGACAATCATAATTAATTTCCACAAGCACTCAGATATATGGGGGAGTGAATTTAAAGAAGATGTTGAAGAGAAACTGGTGAAGGATGAACTTCATACAGTCCTGATTAATCAAGCTAAGGGAGAGCTAAAGAATTCTGTAGACACCGACGAACATTAAAGCACAACATAACAGAGCATAAAGTGTGAAGTACAAAGGAATTGAATTGATACATTGATTAGAGAGGTAAATTATGTAAATAGATCTAAATATCTGCAATTCAAGTTGCATTAGAAACAGGTCATTGTGTTTCAGTTTAACCATTGAAGCATCAAGTCTCTTAATAGAGAGGGACTTAACAGTCTTTTATAATTGAGGTATATCCTAATAGATTACCAAAAAGGTTGACTCATGATAGTAGCATCAGTCTTACCTAAAGCCTATTGACAGTCTAAGAAGGAGGTTAATTCAAGGATGGTAGTAAGATTAGCATAAAGCCTATTGGCAGTCTAGAGGCTGATTCAAGGATGGTAGCATAGATTCTAGATACTTAGTGACAACCTATGTATACAAATCCTCTAATAATGTCTCCCTTAACCGTGTGTTTGTAACCTTTAACAGGGTTGGCTCCTAACAGGGCTCACTTTAGAAGAGTGAAAATTTGGGGTACCAGTCCCAGTGGTTTTTCCCTTAACAGGGTTTCCACGTTAAAATCCTTGTGTTATGTGTGTATGGTTTATTATTTTATTGTTTTACATTTCACATATACATTTATGGATTGATTGGTATACTCTGCATATTTACTGAGTATCGGTAAATGAGTTTTGTTACTTATCGGTAATCAAGGAGAACAAGGATAGACAAGGTAAACCGATAGACAGTAAATTGTTTCAAGTATTTCAAGGCATACATCTTGTAGGGACTTAATAATCTGAGGTGTAATAATTTGTGGATTAAATTTTAAAGGATAAATTTTTGAGGCCACTGATTCACCCCCCCCTCTCAGTTATTACTAACAAATACAACATAATGAAAATATCTTACAAAATTTCATTAACTCAAAATGAAAAATTGCAGAAAATTTTCCTTACAATATAATTATAACTAATATTAAATATTATTTTTTACAATTACAAGTATACTACTTGTTGATTCCCAAATCAATAGATTTAAAAGTTCTCAAAGTATGCCAAGGTTTGTGCTCAAACTGTCCAACTGACTTGGCCAACTAACAAGATCAATCAAATTTGATAGGAATCCTCTACTGATCAAGCTCTACAAGACCTAGGCCACCTATTAACCGGCTTGATTTTCAAAGATAATGCTTTTTTATAGAAAATAATGTCTCTAATTATATCTTACTCCTATGATCTAGAGAACAGTGGCATATATCTTCAAAATACAATCCCTTCTATATTGATTGCTTGATTTTCTATCATTTACTTTCTAACTAATTGCTACTTCTTATCCCTCTATTATCTTCTACTTTTATTTAACTTTTGATCTCTTATCTCTGATTCACAACTATTCTCCTACTGTAACTTCTTTAACTGATCATTGTTATCAAGTTATCTTTCTACTGCTTTATCACTTCTTAATTTCTCCTCTCTAATCTCTAACTTTCTCATACTGACACTTTAGTACTTCTGATTTTGATTCATATTTTTTTGTTTATAAAGGATGACCACTCCCTTCTTCCTATTGGGCTGTAGAGTCACTCTTCTCATTAACCTTAATTCATAAACCCCATAAGACTATTATTTAGACCACCACTTGGATGACCCTATCAACTGATCTAACCTTTAATGCTTACAATTATTAGACAACACCACAATTAGTTCTACTGAGTTTAAATTTTTCTTGAAAAGGCATATAAACTAAAATTAGTATGGGAAACAACTTCTCATACAAATTTTGATGATCAAATTGCAATGTGAACAAATAACTTCTCTACAAAAAGACTCAAGATAGCTCCTACTTTCTAGAAATAGGAATCACAGAAGAATTGATTAATTCAAAGAATTCACCCACAATCTTTAGAGAAGTAAATTACTGCTCATATATTAATGCCAAAAAAAATTACATTGTTTTTATGTTACAATTGATGATGATTCATATTCCATGGTCATGATTTCCCTTTTATAAATGTAAGGGGTCCATTCAGACCGATACAAATTTTAAAAACAAAAACCCTTTCACCTTAAAACATGTTAAGTAACTAAAAATACTTAGTCGCCTTATTATCATTGTCCTTAATATTTATATTTCATCTCCTTGAAAAATATTCACACACGAGAAATTATAAATTGTGATTTTAACATCACCTTATTACGTTGTCTTGAGGAAAGGTCCTTTGTAGGAAATATTTAATTACTAGGAGAATATATTTTATGTTGTATAAATATTGATGTGTTCGACCTTTTCAATATAACATGAAGCCAAAGGTATTTTATTTTCAATTTTGTCTTTTGAACGAAATCAACTTTTACTCCTTGGTGAAAATATTATCGTTTCCAATTGATATATATTTACCTTAGAAATAGTTCTTTCCCATTTACTTTGTATGTAATCTCATAATCCACCCCTATTAAATCAAAGTGAAAACCTTTAAATGAACTCCTTAGTGAGAATGATCAATTCATGACTTACCTTTACTTTCAGCCAAATTTTATTTACCGTCTAAGGTTGGCATTTCATTTGGGTGAAAATAGTAATCATTCTCGCATTCTTTAAAATATTCCATCAAATATTTTACGCAAGTTTGTAGATGTTAATTATCCTTCTCATGAAAATATTTATTTTCAACATTACCCAATGGATTTTCCGATTTCCTTCCCTTTTATAGTATTTGACCATTAGATATAGTTCCTCTGGAATTCTTTGATGGATATAATGATTTTACTTTCACGAGAGAAAAAATATCACTCTTTAATTTAAACTTATTCTATCACCATATTTGTTTCATATATGTCCATCATGGTAATTTAAACTATGCAACTATGGATTCTGACAATATTTCTTTATGATCTAATGATTGTTCATTTCCATCCCAAAGCTTCCATTGTACACAATGTTATAGTTCTATATGCACATCTCTTATTTGTCAAAGTCATAACCTTAGACTATTTCCACCTGCCGCACCTGGAATATTAGGGCTTCCATTTTTGTAGGGAGACCATTACAAATTTATGAATCCTTATTTCGCCATATTCATTAAAATATGCATTTGCTCAACCGGATTTCATTTTGTCAGACACTTGATTTTTCTGGTGATCCTATTGGGGGACTTCATAATCATCCTATCGAAAGAACTTTTTTTATTAAACATTGATTTTTCTCCAGGGCTTTATCTACTTTGTTAGGTATCCCATCTTGTCTGATGAGTTTTTTCGCCACCTTCAAAACTAATAAAAACTCCTTTTGTGTATATCCTTAGCTATGCCTCCATATTTTTCTATTGATACATTATTCTTGGGATCCATTTTTGGTGTGAGCATAGAGGATGATATGCACACAGTTCAACGCCTACCACTATATTTGATAAAAGTCTCTAAAGCTCCCTCAATAAATCAGTTTTGTGCATAACCTGCACTCATCGTAATTCATGAGATTTGATTTCTTTCAAGTGCAGATTTTTGTTCAATACCACCTGACCATATTTGTTTAAAAGTTTCTAAAAATATTTTCAACGAATTAAATTTTCTGCATTCCTCTCAATCACGGTACTCAATGAACTTGCGTTCCTTTTGTATAATATTAAAATGGAAGCACCCATGATAAGACCTTTTATCCCTCTTTAATGGGATGTCTTGGGCCCTCTTGAATGCCCTTATAATGATTGGATGTCCCATTTTTCCTTTATGTTGTATGTACCCCTATTTTATGTCTGTTTCCGCCTATGTTTTCTCTTTCCCCATGATTCCGGCCACAAAATCCCATGGTGAACCCATCTAAGGGTAGGCTTAGGTTGGCCTAGCCCCTAGGGTGAGGACACAATCAACCTCCCTTGAGGTGTAAAGCCTCTCGATCCTGAACCTATTTTGGGGTTCCAAATTCTTTTCCCACCTTGTCTAGTCAACCCTTTTCAATTTCGGTGGTGAAATTGGTATAAAATGAGGCATGCTCACTTCATTTTAAAAAACAAAATTAAAAAACAATGACAAAAATTCAAGGCACTCATTAGAGATCAAGCATACAAGTGTTCAAGAAATAGAGGGATTTTTTCAAGGCATTCAAGATTTGTATCACTCATGCATTCTTTCCTCTAGATCTAGCTTCTTTCTTCAAGGAGATAGTGTAGTTGGCCATCAAGAAGGGAAGATCCACATTCATAACTTCAAGATCTATATTCATATCTTCAATATATACATCTTTCTTCAAGGTGAATACAAGAATACACATACATGAGGTTTTTATTTGCATTTCCTTCTGGGTTTTTGGTGTTGAGTCAAGGTTATTACATCAATATAATCAATTTAATTTTAAATAAAACTATGTATTCATTGATATTATATGCTTCATAGTTAGATATACTTCTACTACTTGTTAGAATTCTCTTTTATTGTCTCAATTTCAAGGTTAAGGATAATTACTAAACTGGGGCTTGACCGAGGCAAGCCACTCTCCAATAATAAAAACACTTTTTCCCTCTTGTAGATTTAGGTTTTCAGAGTCATAGATCCAAATTTAGAAATGGGTTACTGTCACAGATCCATATCTTGAAATAAATTGAAGAGAAGGTAGATGCAAACCTCATCCTAGTCCTAGGTGAATTTTGTGCATGTCACCATCCATCCTCCAGGTCAGCATAGTCCTGAGGTTCCCAGGTTCTGGGTTTTGAAGATCTCAATTTTATGCTCCCAAACCCTGAATTGTTCCAGATTCTGACAGTCTTCCAACAGGCTTTCAGGTTTGTATTTTCAAGATAAGTTAAATTTATTTCTTTTTTTCATCACTTTATTTTCATATATTTCCTTTGCATATTAGTATCAATCCCCTCTTGTATGTTATGCCCTGCATACCCATCCCTACATTTTGTAGGCAAAATGTTGGGTCCCCCTTTTCGCTTTTGTTTTTTCCTTTGTTTCTTTTGTTTCCTTTGTTTTCCCTCCGGGCTTTGATTCTACGAGGGTTATTTTTATTTTTCTCTTGTCTTCTTTTGTCTCTAGGACCCGGTCCCAGGGGTGGTTTTTTCTTTTGAGTTAGCCGGATCCCAGACTCTGGGATTCTTTTTCATCAGGCCTTCTTTTTCGAGAAGATGTGGCTACACGGAATCCCCAGGCCCGGAGGTTTTCTTGTACCAGAATTTGCAGAGGGAAAGGAAACACAATTTTACCCTAAGGGTATAAATAGAAGTTACCATTCATTTTCACATTTACCGTGATCAAACACTTAGAGAAATTAGAGTAATTCAAAGGTGATTAAGGTGATCTAAACAAAAATTTTCTCCCTGTGCTTAGTGATTGATTAAACAATGATTTACAGTGCTTGTCCATGGTCACTCAAAGGTTAACTTGTTGTAGAGTGCCTCCCGTGCTCATATTTCTCACATTCCCCATGCTTCCAGATAGGCCCTCGACTCTTTTCTCTCTACTTTCTGGTTCTCTATTTTTGGCTTCTGTCTTCCTTGCTTTTGTCTTGTTTTCATTTCTGGTTCTACTTTCATTTTGCCACGTCTTGGCATGGGCTTTTCTATCGCTTCTCATTGGTGGGTTGGCTCTGCCAGAGGGTTGTCCACCCTCTATGCAGTTGTAGTTTAGATGTGAATGCTTTGTACATCTTTGTATAGTAGTGTAAATGCTCCTGTATATTCTATAAATTATGTAGCTTTCTGTATATAACTATATATATTTCCATTTGTTGCAGTCGGCCTGCGAGTTGTGCTTCAGCCCTCACAACACTTCTACCCTCTCTTTATTTTGTGTATATCCTATGTAGATCCTTTCATTTTTGTCAAGCTCATCAAGCCCCATTGTGTCTAAGCCAAGTTTTCAAGCTCGCTATAAAGATATTCGCCACGGTTCAAACTCGGCACCTCGCTAGTTTAATCCATGGCAGCTTTCTCTCTCCTCTATCATGTCATCTTGATGGAAGGATTAATTTCCCATGAGTAGGAATTCAAATTCCATCCCATCTGGCATTTACTTCCCCCGTGTCAACGCACTTGTCTCCATTAATTCCATTACGCCGCCTATCGCGTGGCCACGTGATGACCCATGTCAACCAAGAATGACTCTCCATCGGTCACATTGACAACAGCTAGTTCTTCCAGACTACGGGTGCTGAGAAGACCCTGGGTCTTCATCCCATTATATCTCATAATCCAATGTACCAAAGCCCCCAAGTGTTCATCAAAATCTGATCCTTGTTAACTTTAATATTCCAGGATTTTTGATGCATGCTAACATTTTTGGACAGGTGCACAATGTTGGTGAATTTCCTGACGTCCTTAAATTTTTATTTTTATCATATCATGTATTGAAGGTTCTCTGGTCTTGTAGGTTGCAGATAGATTGATCAAAATGTCTAAAGTGATCACTCCTCCTGATAGCCTGGAGCTGCCAACTACCTCGACTCGGGCAGCTACAAAAAATAAGGCCAAAAAGATGCTGGCCAAGTTGTCGCTAACTTCCAAGTACCCAAAGGAGGGTGCTCTCGTAGAGTCCAAGGTGGACTCCAAGTTGCAAGAGATAATAGACAAATAGATTGGACTATGGGCTGAAATGCAGGGCTTTCTCCAAGCCATATACCAACAGAGGATCACTGGAGATAATTTGGCAAAACACATCGCCGCCTCTGGGATTATCAAAGCTGCAAGTTTTCCCTGCTCGGTGCAAGCACTGGAGCTGATACTCCAACTAGAAACACTCTACAATGCCTCTACTCAGGTTGTTTTTCTCACTGATCCCCGACCGCTACACTATCTAGCGACGATTGTCAATCTGCATGCTACTACTTTTACTTCAGGGCTGGGGATCCCTCAATTCAAAGGAGTCATTATTCTCTCTTGGGCCACATCATTAAAGGAGTTCAAAGAGGCTTCCCTTCTCTCCTAGAAACATCTAAACACCCATTGGCTGAAGTCCCCGGGAAGGGACTATAAAAAGATGAAGCTGGAGATTCCCTACATGGATTTCAAAGAATGTATCCAAGAAGGCATCATATCTCTATGCAGGCTCTTTGGAGAGCCCCATGCCAGGGATTTCTCAGCATGGATGTATTACTTTCTATACTGCATCACCACCCACAGTCAGACCTTTAATTGGGTAGCCATCATCGCCAACCATGTGGATACACAGTTGAAGAGTTTCCTCTAGACCTCAAAGCTCCACATGACATCCTACGTACTATGGGAAATGGCCCAAAAAAGACTTGCTTTTCAAGGTTTTTAGACAATGGGCACTCTCAGGAAAGGGCCCGACCAGTTGATGCCATTGGATCATTTTCCCCAAGTCCAGTGGGAACTTAGCTTCCCAAATTTTTGCAGGGTAAATGATGCATTCATTTACCAGAATATTTTGACACTTACTCAGGACTCCCGATATCGGTTATCGCAAGAGGCCATGAAATTGGTGAGCACTTACGAGAATTTATTTATTCAATTCTAGAAGCACACATATATTTGGGTGACCATCTTCTCCAGGAAACCCTATCTTTTTCCTCGATATTTCGGGGATAGAATTATTCTTTTAGAGTTCTAGAGACAAATTTTGGAGCTACATGCCCTCTTAACATTGAAGAAGGTTACCAATGTCCCATTCCCAATCTCTTGTGGGAACTATTCATGTAGTCTTCTTGTAGCAAAGGAGGCAGACAATGAACTAAAAATTTTGGGACTGGTGGAATTCCACCATACCATAATCAATTTTGATCTGCTGGGTAAGATAACAATAGCGCTTCCCTAGGTGTCCCCACCACACAAAGATGATATTGAAGATTTCTGGGTTGATTTCTAGGACAGTTTTGATCTTCGAGCCCACCAGCATTCACAGATGTCTAAAGGCTTGATGAAAGCCCTCGACCTTCTGGGTTTCCCGAAGGGTTTTTCAGATGACAGGCCCCTAGAGGACCCATTGTATAAAGAGTAGGGTTTAGATAAATTAGATCTCCCTCCGATGTATTGGGCCACCCCAGAAGATTTAATAATTGAGGGGGTATGCCGCCCCATTATAGAAAATAGTTACAAGTATTTTGAGTGGGTGTGTTTGAGGAGCAGCTAGAAATGACCAATTGTTTAGAGGTCCACCTTGATCTCTGGGGCTGCAGGACCTAGCAAAAGAAAGGGGAAGGAGAAAGAAGATACCCCGACCCAGGTACCTCCCATAGGTTCGCTCTCCATAATGACACAAATACAAGAGAAAATGGAGGTGTCAAGGCTAACAAGCCAGAAAATAAGTTCCCAACTATCTGAGGGCCTCCTCGCAACTCTGGTAGCATTTGCCCACCCGACTAGATCCCCATCATTGGCCACACTAATGAGTAGGAAGACATTTTCTAAGGCAGAATCTGCAAGTATTCTGGATGCCAGGGCCCCACTATAGAGAAAGAAGAAGAAGAAGGTGGATCCCATCCCAAGCACAGCCATGGGCCTTGGTATGCCTGATGTTCCCCCAGTAGACGTCAATTTGGATTCCCCCAAACTGAATGACATTTCACATACCTCTCTCCTATATGACAACTTTGATGATATCTTTGGGATAGATGAGCTCATGAACGTACATGGGGATATAGATCACGTGGTGGAAGAAATCACCACTCAGGAAAAGGAGGAGGTCCCTGCTGAGAAGGAAGTCCCAGAGAAAGAAGCTTCCATAGAGCAGGAAATCTAGGAAGAAACATAAAAGGAACCAGAGTGGGAGAAAACACTGGTCCACAAGACCAAGAAAGAAGCAAGGAAAACAATAGATGAGAAACTGATGACTGGGGAAACTAGACCCACGGGATTGACCATACCCCCATTCATCATGCTCCACACGCCTTTGGTTTCTCTGGGTGACTAGTTTCCCTGAAGTACATTTGATGATGTGTTCACAGCAGCCCAAACTTTGAACCTAGGACAAATGCCACTGCCACCTCTGGAAGATATTCCAATGGAGGAAGATATCTTGGCGAAAGACGCCATAGAAGAAGAACATCAACAAGATGAGGGGAAAAACCTTGAGGATACAAATGTTAATTTGCCTGATGCTGAGAAGGACGAGAAAATCCTCAAAAATATAGGTGATGTTGATATCGATGGAGAGGAAACCTTGGACATCATGAAAGAGGATGCCAACATGGCGTAAAAAACTGGGGCCTTTGGAGAGAAAGAAAAGGAATAGGAACAAGAAAAGGAGAAAGAGCCCGATGACACTGAAGATACCTGGAACACACTACCAAACTTCGAAGGGAGTCCCAATACCTAGACCTTGACAACAAAGCCACCCCAACTGCCCCAATGGGTTATGGAATCAAAAAGGAGGAAGTCCCCAGTAGTAGCAACAGGTGTTCCACTCTCCCTAGATGAAATGATGTCATAAAATATAGAGGCCTAGAAGCCTAAGGAGGCCTAGATAGTCCATACCCTCTAGACTGATCCTGAAGGAAGTACAATTGTGACAATTGCAACATGTCCCCTAGATGTAGATACAGTGGTGGTAAGGCCCAAGGATTATGTGATCACAGAGGTAACACTGGGGAGAAGAGTCAAGCCCAAAAGTTGAAGGAGGAAAGAGAAACCAATGAAAATATCCTCAGACTTCTAACTGAACTCACACAGCCCCTGGCCGAGATCCACCTGAAAGATTCTACCTCAAGATTACTGCTTGCACAGGGTGATGTGGATACTCTAAGGGCCATGCAGAAGAATGCCTAGGCTATGGACAGGTGGATCACCGAGCAGATAGTCACCATAAGACAGTTTTTAGTGGTATCACTCCTATATCTTTATCAGATCAACAACCTATTGAACCAGGTGAACGTCTCTACTACCTTATGGGAGGGAGACTTGGAAAAATATGAAGGATGGAAATCCGGGTTGGATTAGGTCTTCAATGCCCTGGAAGAGGCCATCATAGAGGTAGGAATTTTGAAGGAAGAATCATTTGAGTCCCTCCGGTCCTACTACTCTAGACTTGGCCTCAATATTGAGGTATGAAAGGAACTGGTTAAGGCCCTAAGAGAGAAATTAACTACGGCCTGGTATCCTTTGGGCCTATTTAAGGCATGTGTGGTAAGGGTGTCACAAGTCAACCCCTTGACCACCAGAACATGCACCCTGGAGGACTATGTCTTCAGCAAATATGATGAGTTCATGGAGTCCCTATATCAGTCTGTTAGGGACTTTGATGGAGGAAGACTATCAAGATTATCTAAGATGATGCTCTGGGCACATGATGCCATAAAGATAGTAGATGAATTCTGGAACGAGGCCAAAGAGGTTGAGGATAAGTTTGAGGTAGTCCACAGCCGGTGGGGTAGAATTAAAGACATAGATGAGGATGACATAAGCCAAGTTGTGGAGACATTCAAGAATAGTAGGGAATAATAAATAGTTCTCCAGATTCTGGAGATTTTTACCAGCAGGGTACAGTTTGAATGTTCTTTATTCTTTGAGCACAAGATCCTGGATCCCAAGGTCCCAGATCCAACAGTTTTGTATTCTTTTGATGACCCGTGTCTAGGTTCCCCAGAGCCGACCGGTCATTATTAGCTAGTTAATAAGGGTGTCAGAAAGTAGGTGACCCTAGCAAGGCACGTCAGCTCAAGGGATGGTTCTGATAGGTGGTCTTCCCATGGTGCCACTCCAACATTAAAACCCTAGTGCATCAGAGACAATGAGCCACTTTTACATTGATGAGGCATGTAGCCTCGAACCCTGAGGGATCAAATTTCTTCTATTCTTCCTATGGCTCTCTTCCAAAGGGCAATTATTCCATACCTCTTCTCTTGTCTTATTATTCTGACATGGAAGGCTTCTATTCTTCTCAAGGTTGTTGTAACATGGTGCAGGTAGTACCGGCCACCGAAAATTGTATTTTATTGATTGAGTGTAAAGTTAAGTTAGGTTAACTTTAGGGAAAGTATGTGTATAAATAACAAGTTTGACCTCATTCCAGAGGCTGGCAGAATTGAGGATTTTGCAGTCCATAGCAATAGAAGTTTTAGCCTTTCATTTCTTGTAGTTGCGGAGCTCAATGATCCTTAGTGATGAAGGGTACTCCCCTTAATACCACAAACACATAACATAAACAGAGAAACAACAACAATATGCAAGAACAGAAAATTGGCTTCTTATTATCTCCACAAATGTGGAATTACAAACTTTCAGAATTACAATATGCAAAGCCACATGGGCATTCCCTTACAAAATTCTGTAGGACAAAGCCTTGAATTATTACCCAGATCTACTACCCAGAACTATTCCAAACTGCCTAAGACAATAATACAGCCTTCCTTATATAGGCAATTTTCCACCACCTGGGAAGGTTCCAGAATAAGGCCGACCAAACTTAGAATTATTTTATTTTACATTTTATTACATCATAGTCGGC
>MU222017.1:166591-194937 GCA_018584345.1 Thuja plicata | reverse complement strand
CCCAGGCGGGTATACCTATGAACATCTACCTCAAATGATAGTTTCTCTAAAACTTATAGGCAGGTATAAACATGGATTAGACAGGACACTAACATCCTGTGAAGGGATTCATTACTCTGAATGAATCAGGGGATGGCTTCTAGCCCATCATACTTGGTTTATCTGTCAACACACCAAAACATAAAAGGAAATGTGATTGATTTTAATGATTTGGATGCAAGTCTGGTGCAAAACTAGTGCCTTATCCTAGGGTACAGAGTCAAATTGAGAAAACATTCACAAAACTTCATCAATTCAAAAATAGCTAGAATCAATACCCTGCCTTACAGACTACCATTTTCACTGTAAATACATGATCATCAAATCTATACATTATGGAAATTCTCGGAGATTATCCAACCCGATTTTCTCCTTCCTTGAAGGAAACTTATGGAAAAACTCACAGTCTACCTTGTAAATGACAAATTTGACATTGCCTTACAAATCCAATTCATAAGAACTTCCAAAACACACAGAGACATCAAAATACTTGCAATGAGATTCCAGTCATATTTTATTGATAAAACCTGTTTTAGTACGCTCAAATTAACATTACACTTAGGCTAAAATAGTAAGTTCAGAACCAAGCTTGCATTAATGGAACTTGTTTTGGATTTCTCCCTTGGAGAAACAAAATTCAGAACCCCTTACAAAGAATGAAAATTAGAATAAGAAGGAGAAGGGGAACATTCCAGAAGGAAATAAAAAGGACACTTGTTAGACTCTTCATCTGATGAATCATCCCCCTGAACTGCATGAAAAATATCCTTTTTTCTCCTGAGGACACCTATTTTCATCTCCTCTAGCTGGCTAATGAGTCACCGGATACAAAAAATAGGATATTTCCAAACTATCTTCCTGGCCCTTTATTTCTAAGTCGCTGGATCATTTTAACTCTTTTATTTTCTTTCGGTGACCATGCGACCAGCATCCATTTCCATGTCGTGATGGCTTCTATCTCCTTCTGGCTACTTCGCGACTAACCGCTAGCAGTTAGTCGCCAAGTCTCAGAACTCTGGAGGTTCACTGCAAATTGTCTTCCGACTGGGCGACTGGATTAAGTCTCTTTGTCACAGGCCTGTGTCACTAACCCATGGTTTCATCTCATGACATGGAGACAATGTGCATTCTTAACCTTTGGCTGAACTGGGTTACAATCTGGTGATCATGCGACACAACTGAAATCAAATTCATGCACAGTTAACATTAACTCGTCATTGATTCTGAGACCTTGCGACTAGCCGTTACCCTTAACCATCATGGTTATCTCCTTGTCACCAAAGGCTTAATTTATGTTTCAAGACTATGTGATAATGCTTAGTCACCAAGTCGGAGGATATAAGTCCTTAATGTTCAATCTTACCTTAACAGTTCATAAGCGCCCTTTTTCACTTCTGACGACTGCGTGACAGACCTTAATCGCCAAGTCGGGAGGAATTTTCTCTTAGGGCACTTTTCTTCTTTAGACTTTGCGACCCCCATTGGATCTTCTGATTCTTTCATCTGACAGCCGTCGGTTAATCGCTCAATATTTCTGTCTGCCCTTAAATCATTTCCAGACATCACGACAGAAGGCAAAGCACCTTAATCGCCAAATTGCTGAATCCACTTTCTTCTTCTGGCAACCAGGGGACAACCCTTTAGCATCCACCCGCTTTATGACACATGTCACATAGTCATTGGTTCACTTACTGCACACTGGAGAACTGAGTCATCATCTTGTTCTGGCGACATCCCAACTACACATTACTGCAAACCACAGACGGTTAGTCGCTAAGTCTGAGCTGAAATCTCTTAACCGCCATTCTATTCCGAGACCACGCGACTAAAGGAAAACTTAACTGTTAACTTTGATTGACTTGGCGACAATGCGACATGAAGTAATCGCGAAGTCAGAGAAGATTTTATAACTATTAAGATTTTCTTGCGGTCACCCGACTAAGCAGTGGGTCCCTCCTTCATAAAGCTTTATGACATGGTTATCCCGCGACTACCCAGCATGAAAGGAATCGCTAAGTCTGAGAAGGCTGAAGGAATATTTGGAAGTTAAACAAGACTATGTGACACAAGGAAAAAGCAAAGTCGGGAAGACAAATAGAATATTTTCTTAGGGTAACGAGATGAGGTGACTTGGATTAAAACACATGCGCTAAGTGAATGGAAAAAGTAACTACGAAATAGAATAACATGACTTAGGGTTTTAATTTCTTTTGCGTGGCAAAGTATAGAAGTTTGAAACAAGAAATCCTGGAAAAGCAAAAGACCAAGAAATTCAAATTTTTTACAAGGCAGTGCTAATAAGTTCTCAGAATCCTATTCACACTAAGAAAGGGAATCACCCGCCTCTGGGCACTTGGTGATTCAAAATTGATCGTTAAGCAAGTCTAGAGCCAATACAGTTGTCATTATAAAAGGTTGGCCACATACCGCAACTAGGCATGGAGCCTCATTGAATATTTTGATGCTTTTAACATTGAACTTATTCCCAGGAAAATAAATTACATTCCAAATGCGCTTGGTATATCCGCTAGCACCCCAGAGCCAATGTCTAGCTCCTGACTTCAGAAATTCTCCATTGAGATGGTCCTTATCCCATCCATTCTAGACAATGTCACCCACTTTCAGGTCTTTGAGGATGAAAACCATATTCTGGCCTTCATGTCCAACATTGCTGTCTTCAAGGACTAGATAGTGGAAGAAAGAGATCATGAAGATACTGGGCAGGGTGAAGAAGATGATGATGGGATCATAGACTTACCAACTAACACCATTCCAAAGGGGATGGTAGCGCTAGAATGAATCTTTGACTCAGACCCTTGAGGCCGAGAAAATATATCATCCTCCTCAGAGGGAGGAAAATTCAAAAAAGTTAACATCAGCCAAGTTGTTGAAGAAATATTAGTACACATTGGCACTTACTGCTCCCTAGAGGAGAAGGAGAAGATTCTCGCGGTTCTTTAAGAATACATTGATATTATTGCATGGGGGTATGAGGATTTGAATACATATGACACATCCATCATGACCCATACCATCCCACTAAAACCTGATGCTAATCCCTTTCGGCAAAAGCAAAGACTAGTAAACCCACTGATCGAGCCTCTAATCCATCAGGACGTTCAGAAACTATTGTCAGCCTAGATTATCTTTCCTATCTGGCACACTATGTGGGTTGCCAGCCTCATCCCTATGAGGAATAAAAGTGGCAAGATCCACCTTTGCATGGATTTTTTCAATTTGAACAAGGCATCTAAGAAGGATAATCACCCTCTCCCCTTGTTGGATGAGGTGTTGCAAATTATCAATGGATCTCAAATGATGTCCTTCCTAGATGGGTACTCTAGGTATAACTAGGTCATGGTTAAGTATAAAGATAGAGAACAAATGACATTCACCACAAAGTGGGGAATGTTTTCATACTGGAGGATACCCTTTAGCCTGATCAATGCAGGGGACACATTTCAAAAGGCTATGGACATTGCGTTCAAAGGCCTAGTAAACCAGCGCATAATCATCTACATGGATGATTTGACCATATTTTCCCGGGAGAGGCGTGATCATTCCGCCCACCTCACCCAAATTTGCAAGAGATGTCACCAGTATGGAATATCCCTCAATCCTAAGAAATGTATATTTGGGGTCACTGAAGGGAAGCTTCTCAGGCATATCATCTCTAAGAAGGGTATATCCATTGACCTTGAAAGAGTTGAAGCATTGCTAAATTTACAAATGCCCGACAGTAAGAAGGAAAGGAGGTCTTTCTTAAGAAAGATAATTTTTTTTTGGTCGTTCATTAATGGATTCGCTGAGATAGTAAAACCACTCAATGAGATGATGAAGAAAGATACAAAGATTGAGTGGAGTCCTGAAGCAAAGCGGGCGTTCACCCAGATTAAACAAATGATTGTGGAGGTACCAGTCTTGGCTATTTTGGACTACTCCCTCCCTTTTCACATATACTCCTTTGCTTCACTGTGGTAGTTTTGACCAAGAAGGTCAAGGGGGAAGAATGACCAATAGCTTTTATGAGCTCCCACTTTAAGAATGCCAAAGTTCAGTATTCGCCATTGGAAAAGAAGGCCTATGCTCTCATCCGCACCGTGAAGAAATTCTGGCATTATATTTTCCAGAGCATAGGAAACGCTATCATCCTAGACTAGGTTTTTAAGTATCTTCTTTGACACAATGAATTGGGTGAATGATGGGGGAAATGGATGGCCATCCTCCAAGAGTATGATTTGGAAATGCAACCCACGAAGATAGTCTGAGGCCAGGGACTATGTTGAGAGATGGTAGAAGAGACTCCAAACATTGAATGAAAAATCTATACACTAGAGTCCATCACTCAAGATCCGTGGCATACTGACCTGGTATACTTATTGTTTAGCAATAGATACCTAGTGGGGCTACCCCCAAACAAATGTCACGCCCTGTGGCTGAAAAGCACACACTTCATGATAAAAAATGGAATGCTTTTTCATAGGAACTATGAAGGGGTATACCTCTGGTGCATTGATAGGGACCAAGCTACAAGAATGATTAAAGAATTTCATTGTCAGTTTGGAACCAAGCATGGATCAGCTAACACTGCTGGCCATCAGATCCTTCAGGCCAGATACTATTGGCCCTGTATCTTTAAGGATGTTTAGACTCACATTAGGAGATGCCATACTTGCCAACAGTGGCACATCATGAGAAAAACCTGGCCATGCCTTTGCAACTGGTCTTTGAAGCTAGACCCTTCGCCCAATGGGCATTTGACTTTATGAGGGAAATCAACCCTATTTTGTCTACCAACCATCGGTACATTCTGAATGCTACCAATTATTGCACTCGGTGGTCTGAAGTGATTCCTTGTAAAAAAAACACAATAGACATAGTCATCAAATTCCTAGAAGGAAACATAGTCACAAGATTTGGAATGCCATTTTCTATAGTGTGTGACAATGGTCTGGCATTTTCTTTGGCACAATTACTCGAATGGACCTATGAAAGAAATATCACCTTGAATTTCTCCAACAAATACTACCCACAGGTTAATAGTGTGGCTAAATCTACCAAAAAAAACCTACTTGAGGTGATCAAACATTTCTTAGAACAGAACCCTCGGGACTGGCACCAAAAGCTTAGATTCACCCTCTGGGAAGATCACATCAGAATAAACACAGCCCTAGGGAGTTCCCAATTTCATCTAGTTTATATTCAGAATCTGGTATTCCCCATCAACTTACAGATCTCAGTTTTAAAGTTTATGCAGAAGTTCAACAACTGAGATAACATTGTGGAGGTTCGGCTTTTGAACCTGGTGCGAATGGAGGAACAAAGAGACACAATCCTTGAAAATTTGGTGCATTATCAGGCAGTAGTAAAATGATGGTTTGACTAAAGAGCCCAGTATAAGGCCTCTCAGATTCTAGACTTGGTCCTCTTATGGGACAAAGCCTGGGAAAAGAAGGGAAAACACACCAAGTTTCAACAACTCTGGCTCAGACGATATCTGATAGCTGAGATCTGCAAGGCAAATACTTATCACCTCAACACTATGACCAGAGAAGTCATCCCATTGCCTATTAAAGAGAAGTTTCTCAAGCACTACTTTGAATGAGGTAGGTGATGAGTTTGTCCGAAGTTGTACTATATGTAAAATTCTTTCCTGTAAATACCTTCCCCGGTTTTTCATTGGAATACCTTGTAAATAGTTTGTTGGCCATCCTCCCAAACTACCTTTTCTTTTCATGTTTGCCTTTTTTTCTGGTTTTCTTTTTCTTTCCTTTGTTTTCTATGTTCCTAGCATGTTGCCTTCTTCTTGTGGGTAGGTATGTTTCGCATAACACCTAGTCTTTGGAATGCTACCTTGTGTATTCTGGTGAATTCAGAATCTATTGTTAGCATAGTGGAATTTGTCCGTGCTCCAGAGTTATTTTGTAAGTATGGTAAAAGGTTATGGGGGATCTTCATCAGATTCAAATCTTGATAGTCTGGACATCAATTAAGAGGAAAGTTAAGAAGCAAGTAATCAGACACCTTGAGGGCAGATCGTTTGCACTAGTTGTTGACCAAGTTTGAAAATCATTAAAATATCCTGGGTCTAGAACATTCTCTCCTATTCAGAAATTTAAAAGTGGGTGGCAAGGTGAAAGAAGTACCATCATTAAACTTATTTAAGCTTAAGGTGCATGGTGAAATAATTACTGCCTTCCCATCCATAAAAGAAAAAGAAAAGAGCTAAAGAATAGAGAATTATGGTATCTGAGGGAAACGTGCAAGATATGATGACTTTGGTTCTTCTATTCTTCCTATGGCTCTCTTCCCAAGGGAAATTCTTCCATACCTCTTCTCTTGTCTTATTCTTCTGACATGGAAGGCTTATGTTCTTCTCGAGGTTGTTGTAACGTGGTGCAGGTCATACCAGCCACCAGAAATTGTATTTTATGGATTGAGTGTAAAGTTAAGTTAGGTTAACTTTAGGGAAAGTATGTGTATAAATAACAAGTCCAACCTCATTCCAGAGGTCGGAAGAATTGAGGATTTTGTAGTCCATAGAAATAGTAGTCTTAGCCTTTCATTTCTTGTAGTTGTGGAGCTCAATGATCCTTAGTTCTTAAAAGTTCTCAGTAGATAGATGCTCCCTTAGAGCCATTATTGTACGCACCAGTGTTGCTAGAAAACTTGTTAATGAAGAAAGAAGATTTCTAGAAATGATATTGTTAGTGTTCTGATCTCTAGATTAACCTTCTTTTGTGCTATATGTTTCTAATGTCTCTTCCTCTAAGTTTTTAAGTAGATTAATGACCTCCTTTTCCCCTCACTATTGAATATGTATGAACTGATTGTTCGGTATGCATTCAGTATTTAGTGTAGCATGTTAGAGCATGGTTGATGTTTTAAATGTATTCACATAACTATAGGTAGAAAGAATAATTTCTAACCCTAGTCTATGTTTTGAAGTTTCTTTGATAATCCAAATACTTGCAGGAAACCCCAACCTAACAAGATACCCAAAGAAGATGAGCCAAGAAAATCATATACCCCCCGAACAAAATAGTTACACTCCCAACTTAGCTCCCACACTGTCAAGACCCGACTCTCACATGCTTGAAGGCTCAGATAATTTATTCCCCAAGCAACCTTTACAGGTGAAGTTGGTCGGTACCCCAGTACCCAGTGACAACTTACACTCTGTTGGCAGACGGGTCACAAAGTCCCGTCAACAAAAACTGGCGCTAGAAGGAGGGCATGAGCTCATCCCCTTCTGAGGATTTAGATTTTACACCACCTGAGGCTTCCCCAAGCCATAGTTATAGGAACAAGACCTTTAGTGGGATTGGATCTTTTTCACCTATATGATTAGAAAGGGTCCTTAGATCAGCCCCCAATCCCAGAAGGTTTGTCAAAATCAAGCTTCCTGCTCGAAAGAAGTAGACTCTGCAAGCCAAGCCAGCCAACATTGTCTAGGGATCTACTATATCTTAGAATACCCAAGTCTTCCAGACAACCCTGGGGACTAATGCTTACTCTAGCCAGAATCAAACACCCCTAATGGTTGCATACTTCGGTAACACCGGGTCCCCAATGGGATAGTTTCCTGGTGCTACCAACAATCTTCCCGGGCACCCAGAGAAGATCTACCCCTGATACAAGCACTTAGGCTCACAAACCTCACAAGAGAATCTACAGGCATACAAAGATGCCATGAACCGACACCAGATCCAACATCAAGACATTGTGACCTAGATGTTCCCTCTATCCTTGGGACAAAATGAGCTGAACTGGTACCTTAACCTATCTGCCAACTCCATCAATAGTTGGCAGGATATGTAAGACACATTCTTGGTGTCCTTCTGCATACGCATAGACCCAATGTGGTCCCACAACAAGTTTATCTCTATCAGGAAGGAACCAAACCAACCCCTTGCAGCATTCAACCATTAGTTCCAACATGCCTTGAAGCTGTGCACAGGTCCCTTCATCCTATCTGCGGATGTAACCATCTATACATACATTAACATGATGGACACTTTTGTTGCCACTCTCCTATGGAGAACTACTGCCCTAAATGACCAGGACACTCTCGTGAACGTTTACAACCTAGCCTTGGAGTTGTCCCATAGTTTGAACAAAGCTCCCAGCGCGATTGGGAAGAGCATGGCTTTCAACATGATACTTGACAGAAGTCCTTACACCGGGGGATATAACCCTAATTAGGAGATGGGTGCCCCAGCGATGGCCATGAATCCTGCACCACCGCCAATAGACCAAGAGGTCCGGTATGTATACCCATCACAAGCATAGACAATACCAGGTCTGGAATTCCTTCCTTGGAACTAGCTGAAACAAATGCAAAAACCATTGACACAGCCCTCTGGATTACCTTTCTTCCAGTCGCTTGTAGTTGGAGGATTTTCGTCCTCGACTCTAGTATCCATAGTCGCCTTCCTCGAGAACCAACCACAACAACCGTCACACTGTGACATGGACACCCAACTATCCATCAAGGTTGAATACCTCTAGCGATTATTGTCCTCACTTACTGTGGACATGGGACAGCTGAAGGCGGGGTCTTTTGTGCCCCACAACCCCACTTCCCAGAGAGGGAATATATTTTTTGACCAACAAAATACCAATGCCGGAGGAAGAAACTACAACAAGGGGCCTCGGCCCAACCAACAACAATGGAATAAAAACAAAAACACCAGAGGTCCTTTTCTGAACCAAAACATCACTCAAGGTGGTTCTGGACCTAGCCATTCCACAACTTGCAAAATTCTACCCCCTAAGCAACTAGTGTAGATTGCATGACATTGGCTCTCATTCCGAGGTGAACTGTGCCACACTGGAGAAGGTCATTTATGATCTTCCACCTGGACATACAACAAATTGTCAATCCTACTCCCCTGGAAACTCCTGTGCAAGAGCTTACTCACGATGCCTTCACCTATGAGACCATCTTCTTTGCGGTAGACAAAGAAGAAAAAGAAGAACTTGAATTGTAGGGGTTCTTTAACAAATCTATTCTGGCCTTTGAGGCCAATGCCTTCACCAACCCATAGACTCCTTACAACACTTGTAGTTAGGTTGGTAAATGACCAGTTTACACGCCTACCCCTCCCAAAGATACCCCTCCCCAGGACAACACAACTCATTTCTCATTCCCACAAAAAGGATCTAGCTCTAACAAAGCTAGGGATCGAGCCAAGGGAAGCCAACAATTCCCAAGGGAGATGTTTGACATCACAAACACATTAGAATGAATCACCACCTCCATGATCATAATGGAAGTTTTACTGAACTATCTCGAGCAGAGGAAGTCTCTTCTAAAGCTCTTGGGAAACCTAGAAGCTCTTAGTCGCCCACCCAAGACTGTCACTTTTGATGATGCCAACGTGGTTGTCTTCCAGGGAAATACTAAGGATCCTCCCTTCTTACTAGGTCTCAACATACAAGGGAAGAACCTACATAATTGCTTGGTAGCTTCTGGTGCTTCAGGCAACATCATGCCGGCCATATCGATATACTAGAATCTCGAACTACATCCCACTCCATCCAAAGGTGCAGTAGTCCAGCTGGACAAAACTAATGTAAAAATGGTAGCTGAGATGAAGAACATCCATCCAAGGCCCTTAATGGGTATTTATCCACTGACTTTTCCCACTTGTGGCTCCCCTGGGAAGGATAATCTAACCAGATCGAGGTAGAAAGTGAGCCTAGGATAAAACAAGCCTTCACCAAAGTCAGGAGGGCGAATGAAGTCCTCTTCTCTGAGACTTCCCCTGGGGTGTACCACCCCCTTGAAATCTTGACATTTGATTTCACCCCCAGGGAGGATCCCATAGTCTCTCAAAAAATTCGAGACCTGGAAAAAAAACTTAGGGGTGAGGTTAACTCATAGGGTATCTTAGTAACTCCTACTACACTCTTGTCTAGCATTTGGTGCCGAGTGCATTATCAGAAACATTCAGAACTAGAGTGTGAGGCTTGCATTGTCACTGCTACCTGCCATCTCAATGCCCTCCGGGAGAAGAAATATGAAGTGGATTTGCTTGGACCCAATAATCATTCCAGCAGTACTCTAATGGTGTCACTGGTCTAGGAACCCTAGCTATAGGTTTCTCCAGAGGAAAATCTCACCCATGAGCCATCAGAGTAGGAGTAAACTCCTCCCAACCTTCCCAAAAATAATCCAAAGGCCACTTCGCCTTCCCAGCTCCAGAAAATGAATAGTAACTTATGGACCCTAAAGTTTGACAAGTCCCGATCTAAAAGGGACTGTGGGGTCAGAGTGGGATTGATCAACCCGCGGGGGAAATCCTACCTCACATCTTATAGGCTGCATTTTAACTACACAAAAAATGTCACAGAGTATGAGGCGTTGGTCCTCGGACTCCTATTTGCACTAAGAAATGGAAACACTCACCTCTGGGCACTGGGTGATTCAGAATTGATCATTAAGCAGGTCTAGAGCCAATACACTTGTCATGATAAAAGGATAGCCACATACCACAACCAAGCATGGAGCCTCATTGGAGATTTTGATGCCTTTGGCATTGAACTTATTCCCCAAAATAGAAATTATGTTTCAGATGTTCTTGTTGTATCTGCCAGCACCCATGAGCCAATGGCTGGCTCCCGACACCATAAATTCTCTGTTGAGATGGTCCCCACCCCATCCATTCCAGACAATGTCACCCAATTTCAAGTCTTTGAGGATGACCAACATATTCTAGCCTTCATGTCCAATGTTGGTGTCTATGAGGACCAAATAGTGGAAGAAAGAGATCACAAATATACTGGGCAGGGTGAAGAAGACGATGATGGGATCATAGAATTACCAAACAACACCATTCCAAAGGGGATGGTAGCACTAGAATGAATCTTTAACTCGGACCCTCGAGGCCGAGAAAAGATATCAACCTCCTCAAAGGGAGGAAAATTCAAAAAAGTTAACATTAGCTAAGCCAATGAATAAAAATTAGTACACATTGGCACCTCCTGCTCCCCAGAGGAGAAGGATAAGATTCTCGTGGTTCTCCGAGAATACATTGATGTAATTGTGTGGGGGTATGACGATTTGAAGACATATGAAACATACATCATGACCCATACCATCCCACTGAAACCTAATGCTAAGCGCTTC
Source organism: Thuja plicata (assembly GCA_018584345.1). Lineage (NCBI taxonomy): Eukaryota > Viridiplantae > Streptophyta > Pinopsida > Cupressales > Cupressaceae > Thuja > Thuja plicata. The sequence continues at coordinate 183,764 of MU222017.1, read as the reverse complement.
TGGAAAAAGTAAAGATTGGTAAACCCACTGATCAAGCCTCTAATCCATCAGGAGGTTTAGAAACTACTGTCAGCCCAGATTATCTTTCCTATCTGGCACACTATATGGGTTGCCAACCTCATCCCTATGAGGAAAAAAAGCGGTGAGATCCGCCTTTGCATGGATTTTTGCAATTTGAACAAGGTATCTAAGAAGGATAATCACCCTCTATGCTCGTTGGATGAGGTGTTTCAATCATGAATGGATCTCAAATGATGTCCTTCCTAGATGGGTACTCTGGGTATAACCAGGTCATGGTTAAGTACAAAGATAAAGACAAAATGATGTTCACCACAAAGTGGGGAACATTTGCATATTGGAGGATGATCTTTGGCCTGATCAATGCAGGGGCCACATTTAAAAATGCTATGGACATTGCGTTCAGAGGCCTAGTAAACCAGTGCATAATCATCTACACAGATGATTTGACCATCTTTTCCTAGGATAGGCTTGATAATTCTTCCCACCTCGCCCAAATTTGTGAGAGATGTTTCTGGTATGGAATATCCCTCAACCCTAAGAAATGTATATTCAGGGTCACTGAAATGAAGCTTCTTGGGCATATCATCTCTGAGAAGGGTATATCCATTGACCCTGAAAGAGTTGAAGTATTGCTAAATTTACAAATGCCCGACAGTAAGAAGGAAATGAGGACTTTCTTCAGAAAGATAACAATTTTCCAATGGTTCATTACTGGATTCACTAAGATAGTAAAACCGCTTAATGAGATGATGAAGAAAGATACAAAGATTGAGTGGAGTCCTAAAGCAAAGCAGGCATTCACCCCAGATTAAACAAATGATTGTGGAGGCACCAGTCTTGGCTAGTCTGGACTACTCCCTCCCTTTTCACATATACTCCTTTGCTTGACCGTGACAATTTTGACCTAGAAGGTCGAAGGGGAAGAATGACCAATAGCTTTTATGAGCTCCCACTTTAAGAAAACCAAAGTCTAGTATTCGCAATTGGAAAAGTAGGCCTCTGCTCTTGTCCGTGTCGTGAAGAAATTCTGGCATTATATTCTTCGGAGCAAAGTGCACGCTATCATCCTAGACTAGGTTGTTAAGTATCTTCTCTGACAGAGTGAATTGGGTGAACGACGAGGGAAATGGATGGCCATCCTCCAAGAGTATGATTTGGAAATGCAACCCATGAAGATAGTCTGAGGCCAGGGACTATGTAGAGCGATGGTAGAAGAGACTCCCAAAATTGAATGCCAAACCTATACAGTGGAGTCCATTACTCAAGATCCGTGGTATACCAACCTGGTATACTTATTGTTGAACAATAGATGCCCAAAGGGGCTACCCCCAAACAAATGTCACACCTTGCGGCTGAAAAGTGCAAACTTCATGATAAAATATGGAACACTTTTTCGTAGGAACTATGAAGGTTTATACCTTTAGTGTATTGATAGGGACCAAGCTGCAAGAATGATTGAAGAATTTCATAGGAAGATTGGAACTAGGCATGGCTCAAATGATGTTGCTATCCATTAGATCCTTCAGGCTAGATACTATTGGCCCGGTATCTTTAAGAATGTTTACACTCATGTTAGGAGATGCCATACTTGCAAAACAATGACACATCATGAGAAAAACCAAGACATGCCTTTGCAGCTAGTCTTCAAAGCTAGACCCTTTGCCTAATGGGCATTTGACTTTATTAGGGAAATCAACCCCAATTCATCTGCCAACCACTGGTACATTCTGACTGCTACCAATTATTGCACCCGGTGGTCTGAAGTGATTCCTTGTAAAAACAACATGGCAAATGTATTCATCAAATTGCTGGAAGAAAACATAGTCACAAGATTTGGAATGCCATTTGCTATATTGTGTGACAATGGTCTGGCATTTTCTTCTACACAATTACTTAAATGGACCTATTAAAGAAGGATCACCCTAAAGTTCTCCAGCAACTACTACCCCCAAGGTAATGGTGTGGCTGAATCTATCAACAAAAACCTACTTGAGGTGATCAAACATCAGTTAGAATAGAACCCCCAGGAATGGCACCAAAAGCTTAGATTCACCCTCTTGGCAGATCACATCAGAATAAAGGCAGCCCTGGGGACTTCCCCATTTCATTTGGTTTATGGCCAGAATCTGGTATTCCCCATCAACTTATAGATCCCAGTTTTACATTTTATGCAGGAGTTCAGCAACTGGGATAACATTATGTACGTTTGGCTTTTGAACTTCGTGCGAATGGAGGAATGAAGAGACGTGGCCCTTGAAAATTTCATGCATCATTAGGCAGTAGTAAAATTATGGTTTGACTGAAGAGCCTAGTATAATGACTTTCAGATTCATGACTTGGTCCTCTTGTGGGACAAAGCCTGGGAAAAGAAGGCAAAAAACACCAAGTTGTAACGAGTCTGGCTCAAACCATTTCTGATAGCTGAGATCTATGGGGAAAATACTTATTGCCTCAACACTATGACCAGAGAAGCCATCCCATTTCCTATCAATGGGAAGTTTCTCAAGCACTACTTTGAATGAGGTAGGTGATAAGTTTGTCCAAAGTTGTACTCTATGTAAAATTCTTGCCTATAAATACCTTCCCTGGTGTTATGTTGGAATACCTTGTAAATAGTTTGTTGGCCATCCTCCTAGACCGCCTTTTTATTTTTGTGTTTACCATTGTTGCTGGTTTTCTTTTGCTTTCCTTTTTTTTCTAGGTTCCCAACGTGTTTCCTTCTTCTTGTAGTTAGGTATGTTACGCATAACATCTAGTCTTTGGAACGGTACCTTGTGTATTCTAGTGAATTCAAAATTTATTATTAGTATAATAGAATTTGTCCACACTCCAGAGTTATTTTGTAAGTATGGTAAAAGGTTATGGGTGATCTTCATCAGATTCACATCTTGACAGTCGGGACATCAGTTAAGAGGAAATTTAAGAAGCAAGTAATCAGATACCTTGAGGGCAGATCGTTTACACTGGTTGTTGACCAAGTCTGAAAATTATTAAAATATCCTGGGTCTGAAACATTCTCTCCTATTTGGAAATTTAAAGTGGGTGGCAAGGTGAAAGAAGTACTGTCATTAAACTGAGCTAAGCTTAAGGTGCATGGTGAAAGAAGTACCACCTTCCCATCTAGAAAAGAAGAAGAAAATAACTGAAGAATAGAGAATTCTGGTATCCGGGTGAAACATGCAAGATATGATGACTTTGGTTCTTCTATTCTTCCTGTGGCTCTCTTCCCAAGGGAAACTCTTCCATACCTCTTCTCTTGTCTTATTCTTCTGACATGGAAGGCTTCTATTCTTCTCGAGGTTGTCATAACGTGGTGTAGGTAGTACCGACCACCAAAAATTGTATTTTATTGATTTAGTGTAAAGTTAAGTTAGGTTAACTTTAGGGCAAGTATGTGTATAAATAACAAGTTTGACCTCATTCCAGAGGTCATCAGAGTTGAGGATTTTACTGTCCATAGCAATATCAGTTTTAGCCTTTCATTTCTTGTAGTTGTGGATCTCAATGATCCTTAGTTCTTAAAAGTTTTTAGTAGATAGATGCTCCCTTGTAGCCATTATTATACGCACCAGTGCTACTGGAAAACCTGTTAATGAAGAAAGAAGAGTTCTGGCAATAATATTTTTAGTGTTCTGATCTCTGGATTAACCTTCTTTTGTGTTGTATCTTTCTAATGTCTCTTGCTCCAATGTTTTAAGTAGATTAATGACCTCCTTTCCCATCTCTATTGAATATATATGAACTGATGGTTCTATATGCATTCAGTATTTAGTGTAGCATGTTAGAGCATGGTTGATGTTTTAAATGTATTCGCATAACTATAGGTAGAAAGAATAATTTCTAACCCTAGTCTATCTTTTGAAGTTTCTTTGATAATCTGAATGCTTGCAGGAAATCCTGACCTAACAAAATACCCAAAGAAGATGAGCCAACAAAACCATATATCCCCCCAAAAAAAATAGTCACACTCCCAACTTAGCTCTTGCACTATCAGGACCCGACTCTCAAATGCTTGAAGGCTTGATGAATTTATTCCCCGGGAAACCTTTACAGGCGAAGTTGGCCAGTACCCCAGTACCCGGTGACAACTTACACTCTGTTGGCGGACCGGTCATAAAGTCCTGTCAATAGAAACTAATGCTAGAAGGAGGGCATGAGCTCGTCCCCTTCTGAAGATTTAGATTTTACACCACCTGGGGCTTCCCCAAGCCATAGTTTTAGGAAGAAGACCTTTAGTGGGATTGGATATTTTTCACCTGCATGGTTCAAAAGAGTCCTTAGATCAGCCCCCAATACCAGAAGGTTTCTCAAACTCAAGTTTCTTGCTCGAAAGAAGTGGACTCCACAAACCAAGCCAGCCAACATTATCTAGGGATCTACTACATCTCAGAATACCCAAGTCTTCCAGACAACCCCGAGGAATAATGCTCAATCTATCTAGAATCAAACACCCCTGATGGATGTGTACTTTGGTAACACTGGGTCCCCAATGGGATAGTTTCCTAGTGCTACCAATGATCTTCCTGGGCACCTGGAGAAGATCTGCCCCCAATACGAGCACTTAGGCTCACGAACTGCACAAGAGTATCTATAGGCATACAAAGATGCCATGAATCGACATCAGATCTAACATCAAGATGTTGTGACCCAGATGTTCCCTCTATGCTTGGGATAGAATGAGCTATACTGGTACCTTAACTTGTTCGCCAACTCCATCAACAGCTGGAAGGATATGGAAGATGCATTCCTTGCGGCCTTCCACATACGGGTGGACCCAGAGTGGTCCCACAGCCAGTTTATCTCCATCGGGAAGGAACCGAATGAACCCCTTGCAACATTCAACCATTGGTTCCAATGTGCCTTGAAGGTGTGCATGGGTCCCTTTATCCTATCTACAGATGTAACCATCTAGACATACATTAAAGTGATGGACCCATTTTTTGCCACTCTCCTATGGAGAATTACCACCCTAAATGACCAGGACACTCTAGCGAAGGTTTGCAACCTAGCCTTGGAGTTGTCCCACAGTTTGAACAAAGCTCCTGGCGGGATTGGGAAGAGCATGCCTTTCAATTTGATACCTGATGAAACTCCTTACATCAGGGGATACAACTCCAATCAGGAAATGGGTGCTCCAGTGATGGTCATGAATCCCCCACCACCACCGATAGACCAAGAGGCCCGGTACATATACCCATCGCAAGCACAGGCAATACCGGGTCTGGAGTTCATTCCCTAGAACCAGCCGCAAAAAATATAAAAACCATTGACACAACCCTCCAGATTACCTTTCTTCTAGTTACCCACAGTTGGAGGATTTCCATCCTCAACTCTAGTAGCCACTACCACCTTCCTCGAGAACCAAGCACAACAAAAATCACACAATGACGTGAATACCCAGCTTTCTGCCGAGGATGAATCCCTCTGGAAATTATTGTCCTCACTTAATGTGGACATGGGACAGCTAAAGGCGGGGTCCTTTTCTCTCCACAACCCCAGTTCCCAGAGAGGGAATATCCTTTCCGGCCAACGAAATACCAATTCCAGAGGAATAAACAACAAAAATGGGCCTCAGCCCAACCAACAGTAATGGAATAAAAACACAAACACCAGAATTCCTCCTCCAAACCAAAACACCACTCAAGGTGGTGCTAGACCTAGCCATTCTAAAACTTCCATAATTCTACCCCCTGACTAACTGGTGTAGATTGTACAATACTAGCTCTCATTTCAAGGTGAACTATGCCACACTGGAGAAGGTCATTTATGATCTCCCAGCTAGACAGACAACAAAATGTCGATCCTACTCCCCTAAAAACACCCGCGCAAGAGCCCACTCATAGTTCCTTCACCTATGAGACCATCTTCTTTGGGGCAGACAAAGAAGACGAAGAAGAACCTAAATTGTGGGATTTCTTTAATGAATCTATTCCAGCCTTTGAGGCCAATGCTTTCACCAACCCACAGACTCCTTACAACACTTGAAGTTAGGTTGGTAAAGGACTAGTTTACATGCCTACCCCTCCCAAAGATACCCCTAACCAGGATAACATAATTGATCACTCCTTCCAACCTAAAGGATCTAGCTCTAACCAAGCTAGGGATCGAGCCGAGGGAAGCCAACAATTCCCAGGGGGGAGGTTTGACATCAAAAAGGCGTTAGAATGAAACACCACCTCGATGATCTTAATGGAGGTTTTGCTGAACTGTCCCGAGCAGAGGAAGTCTCTTCTGAAGCTCTTGGGAAAACCGAAAGCTGTTAGTCGCCTACCCAAGACTGTCACTTTTGACAATGCCAACGCAGCTGTCTTCCAGGGAAATATTGAGGATCCTCCCTTCTTACTAGGTCTCAACATACAAGGGAAGAACCTAAATAATTTCTTGGTAGATTCCGGTGCTTTGGGCAACATCATGCCCTTATCGATATGCCAGAAGCTCAGACTATATCCCAGTCCATCCAAAGGCGTAGTAGTCCAGCTAGAAAAAACTACTGTAAAAATGGTAGGTGAGCTATAGAACATCCAGATTTAGCTCATCCAAGACCCCTGGATAGAAAGCATAATTGACATCCAGGTGGTAGACATCCTAGAGACTTACGAGATGTTATTGAGTCAGAATTGGTCCAAGGCCCTTAATGGGTATTTATCTACTGAATTTTCCCAATTGTGGCTCCCCTAGGAGGGAGAATCTAACCAGATCTGGGTAGAAAGTGAGCCTAGGATGAAACAAGCCCTCACCAAAGTTGGGAGGGTGAATGAAGTCCTCTTCTCTAAGACTTCCCCTAGGGTGTACCATGCCCTAGAAATCTTGACATTTGATTTCACCCTCAGGGAGGATCCCATAGTCTCTCAAAGAATTCAAGACATGGATGAAAAACATAGGGGTGAGGTTAACTCACAGGGTATCTCCGCAACTCCTACTACACTCTTGTCTAGCACTTGGTTCCAGGTGCATTATCAAAAAAATTTAGAACTAGAGTGTGAGGCTTGCATTTCCACTGCTACCCGCCATCTCAATGCCCTCTGAGAGAAGAAATACAAAGTGGATTTGCCTGGACCCAATAATCAGTTTGGTGGTACTCCAATGGTGTCACTGGTCCAGGAATCCTAGCCGCAGGCTTATCTAGAGGAAAACCTCACCCATGAGCCATCAGAGCCAGAGGAAACTCCTCCAAACCTTCCCATAAATAATCCAAAGGCCACTTCGCCTTCCCAACTCCAGACAATGAATAGTGACTTGTGGACCCTGAAGTTCAATGAGTCCTGATCTAAACAAGGCTGCAGGGCCAGAGTGGGATTGATCAACCCATGGGGGAAATCCTTCCTCGCATATTATAGGCTATAGATTAAATACACTAAAAATTTCATGGAGTATGAGGCCTTGGTCCTCAGACTCCTATTTGCACTAAGAAAGTGAATCACCTGCCTCTATGCATTGGGTGATTCAGAATTGATCGTTAAGCAGGTCTGGAGCCAATACACTTGTCATGATAAAAGGCTGGCCACATACAACAACTAGGCATGGAGCCTCATTGAATATTTTGATGCCATTGGTATTGAACTTATTCCTCAGAAAATAAATTATGTTCTAGATGCGCTTGTTGTATCTACCAGCACCCTCGAGCCAATGGCTGGATCCCGACTCTGGAAATTCTCTATTGAGATGGTCCCCACCTCATCCATTCTAGACAATGTCACCCACATTCAGGTCTTTGAGGATGACCAACATATTCTAGCCTTCATGTCCAAATTTGGTGTCTTTGAGGACCAGATAGTGGAAGAAAGAGATCACAAAGATACTGGGCAGGGTGAAGAAGACGATGACGGTATTATAGACTTACCAACCAACACCATTCTAAAGGGGATGGTAGTGCTAGAAAAAATCTTTGACTCTGACCCTTGAGGCCAAGAAAAATATATCATCCTCCTTAGAGGGAGGAAAATTCAAAAAAAGTTAACATCAGCCAAGCTGGTGAAGAAAAATGGTACACATTGGCACCTCCTGCTCCCCAGAGAAGAAGGATAAGATTCTCGCGGTTCTCCGAGAATACATTGATGTAATTACATGGGGGTATGAGAATTTGAAGACATATCACACATCCATCATGACCCATACCATCCCATTGAAACCTGATGCTAAGACCTTCTGGAAAAAGAAAAGACTGGTAAACCCACTGACCGAGCTTGTAATCCATCAAGAGGTTCAGAAACTGTTGTCAGCCCAAATTATCTTTCCTATCTGGCACACTATGTAGGTTGCCAACCTCATCCCTGTGAGGAAGAAAAGTGACAAGATCTACCTTTGCATGGATTTTTCCAATTTGAACAAGGCATCTAAGAAGGATAATCACCCTCTCCCCTCATTGGATGAGGCGTTGTGAATCGTGAATGGATCTCAAATGATGTCCTTCCTAGATGGGTACTTTGGGTATAACTAGGTCATGGTTAAGTACAAAAGATAGAGACAAAATGATGTTCACCACAAAGTGGGGAACATTTGCATACCAGAGGATGCCCTTTGTCCTAATCAATGCAGGGGCCACATTTCAAAAGGCTATGGACATTGTGTTTGAAGGCCTAGTAAACTGGTGCATAATCATCTACATGGATGATTTGACCATCTTTTCTTGGGATAGGTGTGATCATTCTGCCCACCTCACCCAAATTTGTGAGAGATGTCACCGGTATAGAATATACCTCAACCCTAATAAATGTATATTCAAGGTCACTGAAGGGAAGCTACTTAGGCATATCATCTCCGAGAAGGGTATATTCATTGACCCTAAAAGAGTTGAAGCATTGCTAAATTTACAAATGCCCGGTAGTAAGAAGGAAATGAGGTCTTTCCTCGGAAAGATAATTTTTTTCCGGGGGTTCATTACTAGATTTGCGGAGATAGTAAAACCACTCAATGAGATGATGAAGAAAGATACAAAGATTGAGTGGATTCCTGAAGCAAAGTGGGTGTCCACCTAGATTAAACAAACAATTGTGGAGGCACCAGTCTTGGCTAGTTTGGACTACTCCCTCCCTTTTCACTTATACTCCTTTGATTCTCCATGGTAGTTTTGACCCAAAAGGTCAAAGGGGAAGAATGATTAATAGCTTTTATGACCTCCCACTTTAAGAAAACTAAAGTTTAGTATTCACCATTGGAAAAGACAGCCTCTACTCTCATCCATGCCATGAAGAAATTCCAGCATTATATTCTCTGGAGCAAAGTGCACGCTATCATCCTAGACCAGGTTGTTAAGTATCTTCTTCAATAGAGTGAATTGGGTGACTGAAAAGGGAAATGGATGGCCATCCTCCAAGAGTATGATTTGGAAATCCAACCTATGAAGATAGTCTGAGGCCAGGGACTATTTAGATCGATGGTAGAAGAGACTCCCAACATTGAATGCCAAACCTATACACTGGAGTTCATCACTCAAGATCCATGGTATACTGACTTGGTATACTTATTGTTGAATAATAGATACCCAGAGGGGATACCCCCAAATAAATTTCGTGCCCTACGGCTGAAAAGTGCACACTTCATGATAAAAAATAGAACGCTTTTTCGTAGGAACTATGAAGAGGTATACCTCTGGTGCATTGATAGGGACCAAGCTGCGAGAATGATTCAAGAATTTCATAAGTAGTTTGGAACTGGGCATGGCTCAACTAACACTACTGACCATTAGATCATTCAGGCTAGATACTATTGGCCCTATATCTTTAAGGATGTATACACTCACGTTAGGAGATGCCATACTTGCCAAATAGTGGCACATTATGAGAAAAACCCGGCCATGCTTTTGTAGCCAGTCTTCAAAGCTAGACCCTTCGCCCAATGGGCATTTGACTTTATTAGGGAAATCAACCCCAATTTGTCTACCAACCACTAGTATATTCTGACTTCTATCAATTATTGCACCCGGTGGTCTGAAGTGATTCCTTATAAAAACAACACGGAAGATGTAGTCATCAAATTCCTAGAAGAAAACATAGTCACAAGATTTGGAATTCCATTTGCTATAGTGTGTGACAATGGTCTGGCATTTTCTTTGGTGCAATTACTTGAATGGACCTATGAAAGAAATATCACCATAAATTTCTCCAGCAACTACTACCCCCAGGGTAATGGTGTGGCTAAATGTACCAAGAAAAACCTACTTGAGGTGATCAAACATCTGTTAGAATAGAACCCCCAGGATTGGCACCAAAAGATTAGATTTTCCCTCTTGGTAGATCACATCAGAATAAAGGCAGCCCTGGGGATTTCCCCATTTCATCTAGTTTATGGCCAAAATTCGGTATTCCCCATCAACTTACAAATCCTGGTTTTAGAGTTTATGCAGGAGTTCAACAACTGGGATAACATTGTAGAGGTTTGGCTTTTGAACCTGGTGCGAATGGAGGAACAAAGAGATGCAGCCCTTGAACATTTCACACATCATCAGGCAGTAGTAAAATGATGGTTTGACTAAAGAGCCTATTATAAGGCCTTTCAGATTCTGAACTTGGTCCTCTTGCGCAACAAATCCCGGGAAAAGAAGGCAAACACACCAAGTTTCAACGACTCTGGCTAGGACCATATCTGATAGCTGAGATCTACGGGGAAAATACTTATCACCTCAACACTATGAACGGAGAATCCATCCCATTTCCTGTCAATGGAAAGTTTCTCAAGCACTACTTTGGATGAGGTAGGTGATGAGTTTTTCAAAGTTTTACTATATGTAAAATTCTTGCCTGTAAATACCCTCGCTGGTGTTCCTTTGGAATACCTTGTAAATAGTTTATTGGCCATCCTCCCGGACCACCTTTTTCTTTTTGTGTTTGCCTTTGCTTCTAGTTTTCTTTTCTTTCCTTTGTTTTCTAGGTTCCCAGTGTGTTGCCTTCTTCTTGTAGGCAGGTATGTTTCGCATAACATCTAGTATTTGGAACCGTACATTGTGTATTCTGGTGAATTCAGAATCTATTGTTAGCATAGTGGAATTTTCCCATGCTCTGGACTTATTTTGTAAGTATGGTAAAAGGCTATGGGTGATCTTCATCAGATTCACATCTTGATAGTCTAGACATCAGTTAAGAGGAAATTTAAGAAGCAAGTAATCAGACACCTTTAGGGCAGATCGTTTGCACTGGTTGTTGACCAAGTCTGAAAATCATTAAAATCCTAGGTCTGGAACATTCTCTCCTATTTAGAAATTTAAAAGTGGGTGGCAAGGTGAAATAAGTACTGTTGTTAAACTTAGCTAAGCTTAAGGTGCACGGTGAAAGAAGTACCGCCTTCCCATCTAGAAAAGAAAAAAGAAAAGAACTAAAGAATAGAGAATTTTGGTATCCGGGGGAAATGTGCAAGATATGATGACTTCAGTTTAATTTACTCAATGCCTCCTCTTTGCTTCTCCCAGAGGTCATCAACTTGGTTTTCTTTCAAAGCACACACTTCACAACTAACGAAAGACCAAAATACTAAATCAGTGATGAGCCTGATTTTCTCAAACGCCTCACCCTTTGCAAGAAAAATGCTCTAGGTAAAGATTGATTTCAGATTTTGCTAACCAAAGATTCTAAATTTATTGAATGCGCTAAGGTATTCATCTTAGATAGTCACCATTTTTTATGCCCTACATACCCGTCCTTACATTTTGTAGGAAAAAGTTTGGGTCCCCCTTTTCACTTTTGCTTTTTCCTTGGTTTCTTTTGTTTCCTTTATTTCCCCTCTGGGTTTTGTTTCCGCGAGGGTTGTTTTTATTTTTCTGTTGTCTTCTTTTGTCTCTAGGACTTGGTCCCAGAGGTGGCTTGTTCTTTTGAGTCAATCAGATCCTGGACTTTGGGATTCTTTGTCATCAGGCCTTCTTTTGCAAGAATATGTGGCTGCATGGAATCCCCGGGCCTGGAGTCCGGAGGTTTTCTTATTTCAAAGTTTGCGGAGGGAAAGGCAATACATTTTTACTCTAAGGGTATAAATAGAAGTTACCATTCATTTTAAAATTTACTTCGATCAAACACTTAGAGAAATTAGAGTGATGTTGACAGGGTTTTGCTGACCGGGTCCGCCAACAGTCATAAGTTGTCACCGGGTTCCGGGGAAACCGGCCAACTCCTCCTGCAGAGGTTATCCGAGGGAAATAAATCCTCTGAGCCTTCAAGCACCTGGGTGTTGGGTCATGATGATGTGGGGCTTGGTTGGGAGAGGTGACTATTTTCGAGGGGGATAGCTGGTTTCTTCAACTCATCATCTCTGGAGATCCGATAAAGTAGGGTCTCCCCTAGCATTCTATACTTAGCAAATAAAGAAAAAAAGATCCTGCAGGGTTAGAAGTATTTCATCTAACTATAGTCATGCTAGAATGTCTAGAACATCAACAATACTTTGATAGACTACACTAAATATCGAAGAAATACATAACCATTAGTTAGAACTCCATCGGTAGCGAGGAAAAGAGGTCGTTAACCTACTTTAACATACCAGAGTAAAAGACATAAAGAACATTAAAATATGAAATACCATTAACTCAGAAGTAGGAATGCCGACAACATCATTGCCAAGAATTCTTCCTTCTTTATTAATATTCCTTCCAGCAAGCACTGGTGTGTAGTACAATGGCAGCTCCAGGGGAGCATCTAACTATTAAGAACAGAACAATGGAGCATTGAGCTCTGCAACTAAAATGAGAAATTACTTTGCTATTTCTATGGACAACAAAATCATCAATTTCGCCGACCCTTGGCAATGGGCTATTTTGGCTACTTATACAACTCTCTTCTAACCCTAACCCTATTTTCATCAAGTTTTAATAAAATACAATATCCGGGGGCCGGTACTACCTACGCCACCCTACAAAAGACCAGGAGATGAAATAGGTCTACCATGTCAGAGGAATAAGACAAGAATATACATCGGGAGAATCAGCCTCGAGAAGAGAGCCAAAGAGGAGAAAGAAGAAAGTAGGTCCCCCGAGGACCGAGGCTACATGCCTCATAAATGGGAAATGTGGTGCCCTGTCTCCAATGTGCTAGGTGTACCTCTGAGTGGCACCTCGAGAAGACCACCCTATTAGAAGACCAACTGCCAGGCTGACGCCCCTTGATGTGGCCAACTACCCTCTGACAGCCTTTATTAACCGTTTCTGAAAGTGACCGGTCAGCCTCGGAGACCGGGACACAGATCACTTTAAAAGAATACAAAATCTTGGATCTGGGACTCCGGGATCTGGGAACTTTCACCCCAAAAAGAATAAATAATGCTCAATGTGAGTTTTCCCCAGCCTCCAGAGAACGCTCAAGGTTGCTTATTATCGTTGAAGGCCTAGAGGAGGCAGGAAATGCCATCTTCATCTACATCCTTAAGGCTAGCCCTTCTGTGCTTGGCCACTTCAACTTGTTCCGCCAGGTCTAGAACATTTTCTTTGAATTCATTCACCATCTTTGCCGCGTCATGACCACTGAGTATCATGCGGGTTAATCTTCCCATCTGGGCCCCATCTATCCCCTCCGGGGATTGATACTGGGAATTCATTATCTCATCAAAACTCCCCAGAACTGAATCTTCGAGGGTATATGTATCTATACTAAGGGGATCAGCCCCGGAAGCCTTTATCACAAAAGACTTGTATAAATTAGAAGAATATTTTATAGTATTTACCTTTTCTTGCAAGGAATCCACTAGTTGCTTGGTTACCTCCAATGTGAGGTCAAGTCTAGAGTGCTGAGTTCTTACAAAATCAAATGACTCTTCACCCAGAATTCTGGACTCAGAAATCATGTCTTCTCCCAAGGTAAGGAGCTCTTCGAGCTCCACCTTCCACGCTTGGTAATTTTTGGTTTCACTCTCCCACTGCTCAATAAGCACTTCCGCCTGATGAATAACCTGCCAGGCCGTGTAAAAATTGGGGAGGGTGGACGCCAAAAAATGCCGGGTGTTTCCTATCTGCAGGGCGACCCACTCGTCCACTGCCTGGGCTTTCTTTTTCATCATTCACAGGGAGTCTATGTCACTCTGCAATAATTCTTCTAAGGTGGAGGCCTCCGGAAGGGTGACGTTGATTGGTCGAGCCAGCTCAGTAAGCAACCCCATAAGGTTTGCGTTCTTTTCCTTTTTAGCCTTGAGCCTCTGGGCTTCCTTTTCATATCGGGCCTCCACTGCCCTTGCTGCCTCCTTCAGCAAATCTACCTCACCTTGCTTTCCCCTTTTGCCTAGGGATACCTCTGCAACATTGTAGTCTACAGGATCTGCGGTTGCTTCATCGGCGTCTGGGGGAGGTGTCACCATAATGGCAACTGTTTCTCCACCTGGCCCAGTTTGAAGAGTGAACTGTCCGGGCTTTCTTGGCCTTTGGCGGGGCCTGGGCTTGGGCCATCATTTTCTCTAAGGAGAGAGGAATCACAAGGGTAGACTGAGCCTTTCTTTTCCTGCTCTCTACCATCCACTAAGGGGGGAGGGGTGGCCTTCCTGCCAGAATTTGTTCCCTTGATTCTTCCCCGGTGTTTTGTGGCTGCGATTCCTCGGTGGCATGGACCTCATCCGTCCTCCCTGCCTTGACTTCTTCTACAACAATATCTTCTTTGTCAACCTCCATCTCCTCAACCTTGTCCTTTGTACCTGTTGCCAGGTCTGGACCTTGGTAGGCTTCCTTGGGGATTTCTCCTTCAAGCTACTCTTCTTCTCATTCTTCTGCCAAGGCTTCTCTCTCTGTTGGCAGTAGGGGAGGTATCAGGCCGAGATTCAGAGTTTGGGCCGCTGTGATAACTTTCCCGAAGGTTGCTCCTGGGAGTGGCCCTTGGAACATGGCGGCTGGGGTTACGGTTATTCCTGAAGGTCCAGTTCCCCCAGCGGATGCCATTTGTTTGCCTTGCTTTAGTTGGTCCACTCCTAGACCTTGTATTTCTTGAGCCCCAAAGATAATCTCTGGTTTTGGATCCTCTTCCACCTGTTGCTCTTGTTCCTGTGCAGGTTCCTGTTCCAAGTCTTCTTGGTCTGCAGCCTCTTGTTCTGTCTCTGGGACTTCTATCACTGCTTGTGTATTGTCCCCTTGCAAATTTCTGAACTCATCGGTTGCAAATACATCAAACTCTTCTTCCGGAGGGGGACTGGCTGGGACCTCTGCATGCTCTATTTCTTTCTCCGGTTCTAGGGAACTGGAAGAAAGGATCTCAACTTGTTGGGGTTGGGACGTCTCCAGCGTTGGTACCGGCTCTGCTTTGGCCTGTCTAATGTGTTTCCTCTTCCTCTGGGCGATCAAAGGTGGCCCCACATTTGCTATTTCCACCACCTCCATGGGTTCCACCCTCGTTGCCTTCACCATTAGGGCTGCCAGCTATGGAGAGGAAGAGGGATGAATTGGTCTGGTCATGAGCGAGCGAGTGGCCAACCTCGTTATTAACTGCTCCCTCATCTACTGGGAGGCTGCCACTGATTGCTTGGTCTGCTCCTGTATAGGGACTTATTGCACAGGAGGGGTCATGTCTATCCCTTTTCCCTTATCTACACCCTGTGAAGAAGTCCCAGCCCCTAGGGTCAATTTGGGTCCCGGTTGTGGTGTTAACTTTGGCGCTGGTCGTGGAGCTTGACAAATACTCCTAGGGCACACCCTCTTGAAATAGGTGTGACTTCGCTCGACCACCTCCCTAGTGAAGTCTTCAATCGTGGGCCCCTCCTGAGTGGCCCAATCCACTGGTGGCAGAGCCATTTTATCGATCCCCTTGGCCTTGTACTGGGGGTCGATGGTGGGGGCGGTGTCCGAGCAATCCTCCGGGAACCTCTGAAGTTTCAACAGTTGCATCATTCCTGCCGTCATCCTGACATAGTGCCGGCTTCGCACCTCCACATCATCTTGGCAATCTACCCAGAAGTCCTTCATATGTATATGATGGGGCTCTGAAGCTCAGGGCAGTGCCGTTGCTATTTTCCCATGCGGATCAAAGTTCTTCCGTGCTAGATAGAATTCCTGCAAGTTATTATTTTTTAGCTCATTGTCTGCCTCCTTTGCGGCGGCCAGACTGCAGGTGTAATTCCCACAGGCGATTGGAAATGTAATGTTGGGTATCTTTTTGAGGGTGAAGAGGGTATGCACCTCCATCAGTTGCCTGCAGTATTCCAAGAGCACGATCTTGTCCCCACAGTGTTTGGGCAACAAGTAGGGTTTCCCGGAGAAGCCGGCGACCCTAATGTATGTGTGCTATTGGAATTGAATATAATAATGTCCATAATTTTGGACCAAGTTCATCGCCTCCAAGGATAGGCGGTATCTGGCATCCCAGGTGGGGTAAGCAGATGGTAGTAAACAAACGAGTCATTTACCCGGCAGAAACTAGGGAAGCTGTCTCCCATTAAATTTGTGGGAAATGGTCCCACGGTTCTTTTTGTCCCGGGCCAATCCCGAGCACGCCATCTATAAGTAGGCCATTGGAATGGGGCCTCTGCTATGCCAGGGCCCAGAAAATGTAAGAAGACATATAAAATTTCTTCTTCCTGTCCAGCTGAGGGAACTAGGAGTCGACGTGATTAGAGATTATTGCGGCCCAGTCAAAGAATTCTCCCTTGGTGGAGATGCCGAGGAGGAAATAGTACATCCATTTGGAAAACTCCTGGGTGGAGGGCTGCCCAAATACCCTAGCCAATCATATTATCCCCGTCTGGATGCTCTCCTTGAATTCAAAGTGGGGGATTTCTATCTTCATTCTCTTTGGATCCCTCTTTGGGGCCTTAAGCCAGTGAGTATTCATGTACACCCGGGAAGCATCCTCCAGATGTGTAAACTGGTCTAAGGCATCAGTCCTTGTAACTACTATGGCTTTGTCGAATTGTGGGATTCCCAATCCTGCTTGGAATATGTCTGGCTCGAGGGATACCAGAGGAGTGGGGTATCCTGTGGGTTCCGTCGCTGCAAGCATAACAGCCCGAATGAAGGAGTTGTAGTTGGCAACCAGTGTTAAGATGAGCTCCGGAGACTGCACAGAGCATGGGAAGCAAGCTGCCCGGAGGATCCCAGAGCCTCTGACGTTGATCGCTAATTGATCTCCAGCTTGACGCTGGATGTGCATTACTTTAACCAAGGCCTACATCTCTGCCCACATTCCGACGCTAGTGTCAGTTATAAGCTTAACCTTGGACTCAATCTTTGAGCCTGTGATGATGTTGTTCTGCATGAACTTTATGG
>MU222017.1:148976-166468 GCA_018584345.1 Thuja plicata | reverse complement strand
AGTTCTGGACTTCAGGGCGGGGAGGATGCGGATACTTCAGACATGATTGATAGATGAACTCCGGAAACCTGCAAGGTAGAGCGACCGTCAGAATATTTTTTTATCAAAATAAAATAGTTACTCCGGGGTCCAGAGATCTTACCACCGTGACGCTTGCTTTTCCTAAAAAGTTAGTTTCATGGGAAGATACCCGAAAAGCAAAACACATTATAAACTTGAGATTTTATTAAACATCTGGGCCCGGGGATTTTATCACACTAGGTGAAGACATAGGATGGACAGTGGTAAGATATCCAAAGCCCGGGTAAATGACCATTAGCGAGAATATGTAAGAAGTCAAGTCATCGAGCCCACGTGGGTGCCACGTGCATAGGTATTAAATGGAAGTTATGGTGATGATGGTGGAGCCAACCGTCTGAACGTGCGAAAAGTGGAAGCCACTTGGCTGGAATTGATTGTGTGCATGGGATATAAATGAGGTTCTAACAGACTCCATGGAGGAGAGAGAAACCTACGTGTTTGAAACCGGCCGAGAGCTGAGCTTCAAACAGGTGGTTTTCTGCTTGGAAGCGGAAAACTAGACACAGAGGTGACTTGACCAGCCCGTTTAGCCACCTAGAAGGATATACATGGAGCCAAGGGATACATACAAAGACACAGGGAGATATATACAGAGACCAAATACAACTATATCCATATATACATGATGTAAATGCATATATACATGAATATACAATGTGGGATGATGCCCGCGGGAAAACCAGATGAGGTAGAAACATATACACAGCTATCTACAAAGTTTACAGATAGACCACTTCTGCACAGAGGGTGGACAACCCCCTAGTAGAGCTGACCCACCAACGAGCGGAAAAACCAGAAGACAATAGACTAGACAAGACAGAGAAACAAAACAAAACCAGACCAACAAAAACCAAATGAAACCGAAGAAAACCAAAGAGGCAGAAATAGAAAAAACCAACCTGAGAACGTAGAAGGTGGAGGGAAGGGAAGATTTACCATAGGAGCTCTACAATAGCTCAAGTTATCTGACGGTCAGAGCCACCACCATGAAGCACTCGTATTTTCCTGAAAGTGACTGAAAATGTTAAGCACTGATTACCACAAACTCTCTACAAATGCTCTGTTAATATCTTTAAAATCGCTCTCTAATTTCGCTCTAAGTGCTTGAAGGTTTTAATCGCGGTGAATGTGAAAGTGACAGATAATTTCTATTTATACCCACGGTAAAAAGGTAATCCTCCTCCTTCCGGAGATCTCAGGTTAGGCCAAACCTCCGGACTCCGAGCCCGGGGATCCCTTGTGATAATATCCTTAAGAACATCATGACGAATAATCCCGGAGTCCAGAATCCAATTTTCAACAAAAGGAAACCTCCGGGACCGGAGTCCCAGAGACGGGAAGCAAAACAAACAAAGACACAACGCCAGGGAAGAAAACCCCAGAGAAAGAAAACAAAAAGGCAAAGAAAGACAAGGCAAGGCCGCAAGCAAAAGCAAAAAAAAGGGGGACCCAACAGTTTGCACACAAAATGTAGGGACGGAGATGCAGGGCATAACAAGCGATTCAAAGGAAATTAAGGCGATCTAAATGGCATTTTGCTCCCTCTGCTTAGTGATTGATTAAATAGTGATTTGCAGTGCTTGTTCATGGTCACTCAAAGGTTAACTTGTTGTAGAGCACCTCCCATTCTTGTCTTTCTCAAATTTCTCATGCTTCCAGGTAGGCCCTTGGCTCTTTTCTCTCTGCTTTTTGGTTCTCTGGTTTTGGCTTCTGTCTCGCTTGCTTTTGTCTTGTTTTCTTTTTTGGTTCTGCTTTCATTTTGTCGTGTCTTCACGTGGGATTTTTTGTCACCTCCCATTGGTGGGTTGGCTCTGCCTGTGGGTTTTCCACCCTCTATGCAATTGTAGTTTAGATGTGAATTCTTTTTACATCTTTGTATAGTAGTATAAATGCTCCTATATATTTTTTAAATTATGAATCTTTCTGTATATAACTATATATATGTCTATTTTTTGTAGTTGGCTTGTGAGTTGTGCTTCAGCCCTCGCAAAACTTCATCCCTCTCTATATTTTGTGTATATCCTATGTATATCCTTCCATTTGTGTTGAGCTCATCGAGCTTCATTACATCTAAGCCAAGTTGTTGAGCTCGTCAGAGAGATATTCACCATGGTTCAAACTCAGCACCTTGTTGGTTTGAGCCATGGTGTCTTTCTCTTACCTCTATCATGTCATCTTGATGGAGAGATTAATATCCCATGAGTAGGCATTCAAATTTTGTCCCATCTGGCATTTACTTCCCCTGTGTCAACCCACTTGTCACCATTAATGTCATTATGCCGCATGTCATGTGGCCATGTGATGACCCATATTAGCCAGTATAGCTCTCCACCGGTCACATCGACAATGGCTAGTTCTTCTAGACTACGGGTGCTGAGAATCCCCTGGGTCTTCATTCCATTCTGTCACCTAATCCAATGTCCCGGAGCCCCCGGGTATTGATCAAAATCCGATCCTTTTTAACTTTAATATTCCTAAATTTTTTATGCATGCTAACATTTTTTGGACAGGTGTGAAATGGTGGTTAATTCCTCGGGGTCCTTAAAGTTTTATTTTTATCATATCATGTATTGACGGTTTTCCGATCTTTCAGGTTGTAGATAGATTGATCAAAATGTCTAAAGTGATCACTCCTCCTAATAGCCCGTAGCTGCCAACTACCTACACTCGGGAAGCTACAAAAACTAAGGCCTAAAAGATGTTGGCCAAGATGCTACTAACTTCCAAGTACCTGAATGAGGGTGCTCTCATAGGGTCCAAGGTGGAATCCAAGTTGTAAGAGATAACAGACATAGAGAATGGACTATGGGCTGAAATGCAGGGCTTGGTCCAAGCCATATCCCAACAGAGGACCGTCGGAGATAATATGGAAAAACACATGGCCAACTCCTAGATTATCAAAGATGTAAGTTTTCCCTTCTTGGTGCAATAACTAGAGATGATACTCCAACTAGAGATACTCTACAACACCTCCACTCAGGTTGTTTTTCTTGCCGATCCCTGGTCGCTACACAATTCAGCGACGATCGTCAATCTGGACGCAGCTACTTTTGTTTTGGGGCTGGGGATCCCTCAATTCAAGGAATCCATTGTTCTCTCCTAGGCCATGTCATTAAGGGTGTTTGAAGAGGCTTCCCTTCTCTCCCAGAAATATATCAACACCCATTGGCTGAAGTCCCCGAGAAGGGACTATATAAAGATGAAGCTGGAGATTCCCCTTGGGGATTTCAAAGAATGTATCCAAGCAGGCATCATATTTCTATGCAGGCTCTTTGGAGAGCCCCATGCCCAGAATTTCTTGGCATAGATGTATTAATTTCTATACTACATCACCACCCGTAGTTAGACCTTCAATTGGGTAGCCATCATCACCAACCATGTGGACACACAGCTGAAGAGCATCCTCTAGACCTCAAAGTTCCACATGAAATCCTACCAACTGTGGGCACTGGCCCAATAGATACCTTCTTTTTAGGGTTCGCAGACAATGGGTGTTCTCAGGAATGGGCCTGACCAGTTGATGCCATGGGATCATTATCCCCAAGTCTAGTGGGAACATAGCTTCCTGAATTTTTGTAGGGTAAATGATGCATTCATTTACCATAATATTTTGACAATTACTTGGGACTCCAGATACCGGTTATCACAAAAGGCGATGAAATTGGTGATCACTTACAGGAATTACTTTATTCAATTCCAACAGCACACATATATTTTGGCAACCAGCTTCTCTGGGAAACCCTATCTTCTTCCTCGATATTGCAGGAATATAATTATTCTTTTAGAGTTCTGCAGACAAATTCTGGAGTTGCATGCCCTCTTCACATTGAAGAAGGTTACCAATGTCCCATTCCCAATCTCTTGTGGGAACTATTCTTGTAGTCTTGCCGCAGCCAAGGAGGCAGAAAATGAACTAAAAAGTTTGGGACTGGTGGAATTCCACCATACCAGAATCAATTTTGATCCGCTAGGTAAGATAGCAATAGTGCTTTCCCGGGTGTCCCCACCGTACAAAGACAATATTGAAGATTTCTAGGCAGATTTCCAGGAAATTTTTGATCTTTGGGCCCGCCAATATTCATAGATGTCTAAAGGCTCGATGAACTCCCTCGAGCTTCAGGGTTTCTCGAAGGGTTTTTCAGATGACGGGCCCCTGGAGGACCCATTGTATAAAGAGCAAGGGTTAGATAAATTGGATCTCCCTCTGGTGGATTTGGCCACCCCAGAAGATTTAACAATTGAGGGGGTATGCCGCCCCCTTGTAGAAAATAGTCACAAGTATTTTGAGTGGGTGTGTTCGAGGAGCACCTAGAAAGGACCAATTATTCAAAGGTCCATCTCGACCTTCGGGGCTGAAAGACCTAGCACAAGAAATGGGAAGGAGAAAGAAGATACCCCAGCCCAGGTACCTCCCATGGGTTTGCTCCCCATAATGGCACAAATACAAGAGAAAATGGAGGCGTCAAGGCTGATGAGCTAGAAATTAAGTGCGCAACTATCTCAGGGCCTCCTCACAACTTCGGTAGCATCTGCTCGCCCCATGGGATCCCTATCATTGGCCACACTAATGAGTAGGCACACATTCGCTAAGGTGGAGTCTGGAAGTATTCTGGATGTCAGGGCCCCACTACAGAGAAAGAAGAAGCAGAAGGTGGATTCCACCCCAAGCACAGCCAAGGGCCCCAATATGTGTTAGGAATAGTCCTAAGAGATAACTGAGAGGGGGGGTGAATCAATTATCTACTAGATTCAATTCTTTTTCAATTAAGTACAGAATAATTTTAAACATAAACTCAACAAGATAACATAGAACTGAACAACACACTTTTGGTGATGGGGAAAACAAAATTAGGTAAAAACCCCGGTGGGAATTAGCACCCACAAATAACTATACTAGTTTATAATGATCCTTGTTAGAAGATCTTTCAACCCTATTAGGAGTTGATCTTTACAATGCAATAATTATAGAGACTTGATCAAAGGCTAGAGCCTGTTAGGAGTCTTTTACAAGTAACCCTATTAGGGGTGAGGACACACTATCTAAGAGCTCACTACTCCAATGGTGAAGGCTGCAACCTTCTATAAGGTAGATATACACTATATCTGATAATGAACTACTTGAGTAGACCTACTTTCTTGATCAGCTCTAATGAATTGTAATATTCTTCCGCTTCTTCACATAGATCTTAAACTTAAACTATCTAACTTTCTGCTCTGCTCTGTCTTTTCTTTTTCACTGCATTTTCACTCTTTGCAATCACAATTGAACTACTATTTTGTATCTTCCCCAAGGATAAGGTTACAATGGCTGTAGGAAACACTTTAGCAACTTCCTTTTTGGCTTAACTAAGCACACAATCAAACTTAGGACCATGCAAATCAAGATGAGTGGATGCGTCACTTAACATAGTCAGCTCTATCAAATTAACTCAAACATCACGCTTCTATTACAACATGTTTAGCACCTTTGGATAATCATCATTAACTCATAACTAAACATGAATACAAAAAACACATATCCCAAAGATAGGTGCAACTTAAGAAACAGTGTAAATACATCGGCTCTTAACAAATAATCTCCAAAAACTGTAACTGCAAAAATGGATTAACATAACTCATCTGTAACTGCATATCTGAATCTACATGTATGAACATTGCATCAAGAACATGTCTACAACATAAATGTAAATGTGCAAGGCTCCAGAATATCTATACTAATAGTACACTACTGTGTATTATATGTTGTCATCAATGAAAAACATAAAATCAACTATTTGCACATAAGCAAATTGCCAATAATCTCCCCCTTTGACATTGATGACAACATATGATATGAAAAACACCATCAATCCTAAATATCCTTCTTCTTTTTACAATCTTCTTAATATCCTCATCAAAATCTCATCTGAATTGCTACATTTTTACTATATATTTCATTTCTGTATACTCACCTAGAGTATATGCTCCCCCTTACTATATAATCCCCCTTTGACATCAATGGCAAAGGGTGCCAAAAAATATTAAGCACAGGTACTAATCCAGAAGTAGAGTAGTCAACCATTCATCAGTCACCTAGGACTCATGCTCTTTCTATAAATTATAATCAGACTTAGGAAAGGGAATTACTCCCAACTTCTCCCTAAGATACTCAAAAGTATCTTTTGATAAGGGCTTTCTAAAAATGTCTGCTAACTGTTCTTTAGTGCTCACATAATCCAACTTTACTTCTTTGTCTACAACTTGTTCTCTTAGAAAATGATATTTGATCTCAATGTGTTTTATCTTTGCATGCATCACAGGGTTCTTGGACATATTGATATTGCTAGTGTTATCACAGTGAATAACAATAGGATAATCAACCTGAATACCAAAGTTTTTAATCATCTGTTTGATCCAAACTATTGTTGAACAATTTAATGCTACTGCAACATACTCAACTTTTGTTGTTGACTGAGAGATACAATTTTGCTTCTTGCTTGTCCAAGTAACCAACCTGTCTCCAAGAAATACTACTCCTCCTGAGGTACTCTTCCTGTCATCAACACAACCTACCCAATCTGCATCTATATACACATGAAGTTGTATATTCTCTGAGTTAGGATACCATAAACCATAGTCTATAGTCCCTTTTAAGTATCTAAATATTCTTTTTATTTCCATTAGGTGATTTTTTTTGGGTTCAGCTGCAAATCTTCCAACAATGCCAACTGCATTAGAAATATATGGTCTAGATTGAGTAAGATATATGAGTTTTCCAATCATAGACTTGTATAATGTCTTGTCAAATGTTGTGGAGTTATCTTCTTTAGAAAGCTTGCTTCCCATTATCATGGGGGTGCTTACTGGTTTGCAGTCTTCCATTTTGAAAGTCTTCAATATCTCCTTCACTTTCTTAGACTGATTTATGAATATTCCTTTGTCTATTTGTTTTACATTTAATCTAAAAAAGTATTTGATAGTTCCAATCATGCTCATTTCAAACTCACTTTGCATCTCTTTGGTGAATTCTGCACTAATCTTGTCATTACCTCCAAAGATAATGTCATCAACAAAGATAGCAACAAGTAGTAGTCCATCAGGTGTCTCTCTCATGAATAAGTTGCAATATGTTGCTCCCTTCTTGAATCCAATCTTTGTCAAGTAACCATCAAGTCTCTCATACCGAGCTCTTGGGCCTGTTTAAGTCCATACAAGGATTTCTTTAGTCTACATACCATGTCTGGTTTGTCTAATAAATTAATTCATTCAGGATATTCTATATAAACTTCTTCCTTCAAGTCACCATTCAGAAAAGATGACTTGACATCCATTTGATATACTTTAAAGTTCTTGAATGTTGCATAGGCCAAAAACAACTTGATAGCTTCCAGTCTGCTCATAGGGGCAAATGTGTCAGTGTAGTCTATTCCTTCTCTCTACGCATATCCTTTACATACCAGTCTTTCTTTGTTTCTTACCACTATACCTTCTTCATTCATCTTATTCCTGAATATCCACTTTGTTCCAATCACATTTTTGTCACAAGGTCTAGGAACCAATTCCCATGTATCATTCTTGATTATCTGATCTAATTATTCTTTCATAGCTTTCTGCCAATCTGAATCATTAGATGCATCTTCAACACTTAAAGGTTCAATTTATGAAAGTAAACATACCTCTTCATCAACTGTTAAACCTTTTACTTTAGATCTAGTCAAAACTCTACTGCTTTGATCTCCAATGATATCTTCCTTTGAATGGTATCTGGTTGTGAATTTTGGAACTTTAGGTGTGACATCTTCATCTTTAATCTGTGATTCCTCTTTTCTTGTTTTAGGGTCATTGCATGATACATCAATACAATCAAACATTTCTTCAATAATGGTTTATTTACTACTAGGCATGGGTTCATCTTTAATCATAGGTGCACAATCATAGTATCTTTCTTGAATCATGAACTTCTCATTAATCTTCACATGTGTACTTTCAATTATCTTCTTCAATCTCAAGTGAAAACATCTATATGCTTTGCTTTTAGTAGAGTAACTAAGGAAAATACCTTCATCGCTTCTCGCATCAAACTTACCAGCACCATCATCTCTCTTGAAGTAGCACTTGCTTCAAAATATTCTAAAGTACTTTACTGTAGGTACATTACCAAACCAAAATTCATAGGGTGTCTTATCTACGCCTAGCCTTAATTGTATTTTGTTGATAGTATAGACTGTTGTATTGACTGCATCTCTCCAATAGGTGTGTACAACTTTTCCTACTATCATGATAGTGTGCGTTGTGTCAAGTATGATCATATTTCTTCTTTCTTCAATCCCTTTTTTTTGATGGGTTCTAGGAGCACTCAACTGCCTTTTGATCCCATGTTCTTCACAATACTCATAAAACTGGTCAGAGGTGAATTCTCCTCCTCTATCTGATCTCAGATACTTTAATTTTAATCCAAACTCATTTTCAACTTTAGCTTTGAGTATTTTAAACTTCTCAAAAGCTTCAAACTTATCCTTTAAGAATGCAACCCACATCATCCTTGAAAAATCATCAACAAACAAAATAAAATTTCTTTCTCCGTAGTATGATCTTGTTTGAGTAGGACCACATAAGTCTGTATGTACTAGATCCAATTTGTTTTTTTTTGAATTTTGCTTGCTTCTGAATGATCTCCTTACATGCTTTCCCATCACACATTCCCTGCACATAGTATCAACTGGTCTTACAATAATAGGAAGATCTCTTACTTCCTTTACATTGCTTATCTTTACTATGTTGTCAAAATTGATGTGACAAAGTCTTTTTTTCCATAGCCAACTGTCATCTACTTTTGCAACAAAATAATAACTTACTTCTGAATTGAGTTGAAAGACATTACCTTTAGTCTTAGACCCTGATGCAATCATATCTCTTTGTTTGTTGTTAATGATGCACTTTTTGTTTTTGAATTCTAGCCGATATCCTTTGTCAAGCAATTGTCCAACACTTAGTAGGTTATGATGTAAATCATCAACATAAAGAACATCACATGTCTTGTTCTTTCCATCTAAGGTGATAGAACCTCTGCCTATGATAGGTTTGGGAGTGTTATCTCCAAATCTAACCATACCACATTTGTACCTATCCAGATGTACAAATCTGTCTTTGTCTCCTATCATGTGATGTGAGCATCTACTGTCAATGATCCAGTCCATTCTGATGTCTTCTTTGGAAACTAATGCTAACTCTTGTGCTTTATTTTCATCTTCATTTTCCATTTCTTCAAGCATTTTCTCAATGTCTTTAATGGAAATGAATCCAATTTCATCTTCTCCTGATTCATCATCAGTTACACCATCTTCAGCATGATAGCATTCCTTAGTATATTTGGGCTTGTAATCTAATATGAACTTGTTGACTCTTGTAGGACAATTAGATGCAAAATGGCCAACTTTGTTGCATGAAAAATATTTGAATGGTAGCTGTCCTTCATATTTTCCTTTACCTTTCCTTTCTTTCTTGGAAATCATAGAAATGATTTCTTCTAGTTCTGTATCCACTTCTTCTTTCTCATTTTTACTAGAGCTGCTCAAGGATTTCTTACCATGGATTGAGGCTTTGAAAGTTGTTTCACTTTTGGGTTCTGACTTCAATCTTGATATCTCAAATGCAGAGATTTTGTTGATCAAGGTCTCTCTTTTGAAGTCTTTTGAAAATTGCATAGTCTCATATAAGATATTTATCTTGCTCTCATAGTCTGTTGTCAATGTAGTCATTAGTTTTTCCATTATGTCTTCCTCTGAAATTCATCTACCATTGTTTCTGATTCTTGACACTGCTTCATTAATCCTCTGATTGTAAGCTCTAATAGTCTCTTCATGTAGCATCTCTAAGTTGTTATACTTATTTTTCCATGTCTCTCTCCACACATTCTTTGCTTGGATATCTCCTTCAAACATATCTTCCAAATACTTCCATATGGTGTAGGCTTTGTCTACTTTCTTAATCTCAGATAATTCATTGTCAAATAATGCACTTATAAGGGCTTCCTTGGAAATTTCATTAGCAGTGAAAACATCCTTTTTTTTATTAGTAGCATCATATTTTGCAAGGTATTTTAGAGAGGGAACAACAAATTCTTGTGTGGCTATTTCAAAAATCTCAAAACCAACACACTGTAAATGTGTTATCATTTTTTTCTTCCAGTCAAGATAATTTTCTCCATCAAACTTAGGACTCTCTTTTCTGAAGTATGCCATTTGATCTACCTTAAGCTGTTAAGATTTCTCCCCAAGGCACTTGGCTCTGATACCAATTTTTAGGAATATTCCCAAGAGATAACTAAGAGGGGGGTGAATCAGTTATATACTAGATTCAATTATTTTTCAATTAAGTACAAAATAACTTTAAACATAAACTTAACAAGATAACACAGAATTGAACAACACACTTTTGGTGACAAGGAAAACCAAATTAGGTAAAAACCCCAGTGGGAATTAGCACCCACAAATAACTGTACTAGTTTATAATGATCCTTCTTAGAGATCTTGCAACCCTGTTAGGAGTTGATCTTTACAATCCAATAAGTATAGAGACTCAATGAAAGGTGGGACCCTGTTAGGAGTCTTATACAAGTAACCCTGTTAGGGGTGAGGAAACACTGTCCAAGACCTCACTTCTCAAATGGTGAAGGCTGCAACCTTCTGTAAAGTAGATATACACTATATCTGATAATGAAATATTTGAGTAGACCTGCTGTCTTGATCAGTTGCAATGAATTGTAATCTTCTTCTGCTTCTTCACATAGATCTTAAACTTTTACTGTCTAACTTTATGTTCTGCTCTGTTTTTTCTTTTTCACTTCATTTTTGCTCTTTGCAATCACAATTGAACTGCTATTTGTATCTTCCCCAAGGATAAGGTCGTGAATACTATAGGAAACACTTCATCAACTTCATTGTCAGCTTAACTAAGCATGCAATCAAAGTTAGGACCACGCAACTCAAGATGAGTAGATGCGTCACTTCACATAGTCGGCTCTATCAAATTAGCTCAAACATAACACTTCTGTTACAACATGTTTACTGCCTTTGGATAACCATCATTAACTCATAACTAAACATGAATACAAACACACATATCCTAAAGATAGGTGCAACTCTAGAAATAATGTAAATACATCAACACTTAACAAATAATCTCCATAAACTGTAACTGCCAAAATAGATTAGCATAACTCATCTGTAACTGCATATTTGAATCTTTGTGTATAAACATTGCATCAAGAACATGTCTACAACATAAATGTAAATGTACAAGGCTCCAGAATATCTGTACTAATAGGACACTACTGTGTATTAGATGTTTTCATCAATGACAAACATATAATCAAATATTTGCACATAAGCAAATCTCCAACAGTATGCCTGATGTTCCCCCAGTAGATGTCAGTTCAAATTCCCTTGAACTGAATGACATTTTAGATACCTCTCCCTCGCATGATGACTTCACTGATATCTTCAGTATGGATGAGCTCATGAACCTACATGGGGATATAGATCACGCGGTGGAACAAATTGCCTCTCAAGAAAAGGAGGAGGTCCCCGCTGAGAAGGAAGTCCCAGAGCAAGAAGCTTCCACAGAGCAGGAAGTCCAGGAAGAAATACAAAAGGAACCCAAGCAGGAGAAAACACCATTCCAGGAGACTGAGAAAGTACCAAGACAAACAATAGACAAGCAACCAATGACTGGGGAAACTGAACCCACGAGATCAACCGTAACCCCATTCATCATGCTCCAAACACCTTTGGTTACTTTGGGTGACCAGTTGCACTGAAGTACATTTGGTGAGGTCATCACAGAAGCCCAAACATTGAACCTAGGCTAGACGCCTTCACCACCTCTGAAAGATATTTCAATGGAGGAAGATATCTTGGCGAAAGATGCCGCAAAAGAACAACAATAGAAAGATGATGGAAAAACCCCGAGGATACAAATGTTAATTTGCCCGATACTGAGAAGGATGGGGAAGTCCCCAAAAATATAGGTGATGTTGATGCCAATGGAGAGGAAACCCTAGACATCATGAAAGAGGATGCCAACATGGAGGAAAATATTGGGGCCTCTAGAGAGAAAGAAAAGGAACAGGAATGGGAAAAGGAGAAAGAGCCCAATGACATTGAAGATACCGGGAATGCACTGCCAAACTCTGAAGGGAGTCCTAATACGTAGACCTTGACAGCAAAGCCGATCTAGCTGCCTCAATGGCTGGTGGAATCCAGCAGGAGGAAGGCCCCGATAGTAGCAATAGGTGTTCCATTCTCCCTGGATGAAAACATGGCCCAAAATACAGAGGCCAAGAAGCCTAAGAAGGCCTGGATAGTCTATACCCTTCAGACTGGTCCAGAAGGAAGTACGGTTGTGACAATCGCAATACCTCCCCTAGATGCAGATACAATGGTGTTAAGGCCTGAGGATTATATGATCACAGAGGTTACAATGGGAGAAGAGATAAGCAAGGTGAGTTGGACCTGCTGAGGGAGGCCACCAAAGTAGTGGAGGCCTGGCATGATAAATAGGCCCAGAAGTTGAAGGAGGGAAAGAGAAACCAATGCAAATCTCCTTGGACTTCTGATAGAACTCACATAGCCCCTGGCTAAGATCCACCTGGAAGCTTCTACCTATAGATTACCGCTTGCACAGGGTGATGTGGATACTCTAAGGGCCATGAAGAAGAAGGCCCAGGCTGTGGATGGGTGGATCACCGAGCAGATAGTCATTGTAAGGAAATTTTTAGTGGTATCACTCCCGAATCTTTATCAGATCAAAAACCTATTGAACCAGGTGAATGTCTCCGCTACCTAATGGGATGGAGACTTGGAAAAATATGAAGGATGGAAAGCCAGGTTGGATGAGGTCTTCAATGTTGGGGAAGAGGTCATCACAGAGGCAGGAATTTTTGGGGAAGAATCATTTGAGACCCTCCGGGCCCGGTACTCTAGACTTGGCCTCAAGATTGAGGTATGCAAGGAACTGGTTAAGGCCCTAAGAGAGAAATTAACTATGGCTCGGTATCCTTTGGGCCTATTTAAGGCATTTTTGGTAAGGACGTCACAAATCCACCCCTTCACCACTGAAACATGCACCCCGGAGGAGTATGTCCTCAGTAAATATGATGAGTTCATGAAGTCCCTATATCAGTCTTCCAGGGACTTTGATGAAGGAAGACCATCAATATTATCTAAGATGATGCTCCATGCACATGATTCTATAAAGATAGTAGATGAATTCCACAACGGGGCCGGAGAGGTTGAGGAGAAGTTTGAGGCTATCTGTAGCCTGTGGGGCGGAATTAAAGACATAGATGAGGATGGAATAAGCCAAGTTTTGGAGACATTCAAGAATAGTAATGAGTAATAAATAGTTCTCTAGATTCTGGAGATTTTTACCAGTGGGGTATAGTTTGAACATTCTTTATTCTTTGAGTGCAAGCTCTCGGATCCCAGGGCCCCATATCCAGCAGTTTTGTATTCTTTTGATGACCCACATCCAGGTTTCCTGGAGTCGATTGGTCATTATTAGGTAGTTAATAAGGGTGTCAGAAATTAGGTGACCCCATCAAGGCATGTCAGCTCGAGGGATGGTTTTGATAGGTGGTCTTCCCAAGGCACCGCTCTAGCATTAAACACCTAGCGCATCGGAGATAGTGAGCTGATTTTACATTGATGAGGCATGTAGCCTCAAACCCCTGGGGATCGGATTTCTTCTATTCTTCCTCTAGCTCTCTTCCCAAGGGTGATTCTTTCATACCTCTTATCTTATCTTATTCTTCTAACATGGTAGGCTTCTGTTCTTCTTGAGGTTGTTGTAACGTGGTGCAGGTAGTATCGGTCACAAAAAATTTCTATTTTATTGATTGAGTGTAAAGTTAAGTTAGGTCAATTTTAGGGCAAGTATGTGTATAAATAACAAGTCTGACCTCATTCCAGAGGTTGGCAGAATTGAGGATTTTTTAGTCCATAGAAATAGTAGTTTTAGCCTTTCATTTCTTTTAGTTGTGGAGCTCAATGCTCCTTAGTTCTTAAAAGTTCTCAATAGATAGATGCTCCCTTAGAACCACTATTGTACGTACCAGTGCTGCTGGAAAACCTGTTAATGAAGAAAGAAGAGTTATGGCAATGATGTTGTTAGTGTTCTGATCTCTGGATTAACCTTCTTTTGTGTTGTATGTTTCTAATGTCCCTTGCTCTAATGTTTTAAGTAGATTAACAACCTCCTTTTACCCTTTCTATTGAATATGTATGAATTGATGGTTCTATATGCATTCAGTATTTAGTATATCATGTTAGAGCATGGTTGATTTTTTAAATGTATTCACATAACTATAGGTAGAATGAATACTTTCTAACCCTAGTCTATCTTTTGAAGTTTCTTTGATAATTTGAATGCTTGCAGGAAACCCTGACCTAACAAAATCCCTAGAGAAGATGAGCCAAGAAAACTAGCTATCCCCCCTGAACAAAATATTCACAATCCCAACTTAGCTCCCACACTGTCAAGACCCGACTCTCATGTGCTTGAATGCCCAGATAATTTATTCCCTAGGAAACCTTTACAGGGGAAGTTTTCCGGTACCCTGGTACCTGGTGACAACTTACACTCTATTGGAGGACCAATCACAAAGTCCCGTCAACAGTAGGGAAAGGAAGAACTTAATCCAACAATTTGCCCCTTTTTAAAGGTTACGCATTAGCACTTCCTTTTGTGTGAATCGGGCCTCCTTTGGTGGTGGAATCTTGGTGTTTTTTATTTGTATGTTGTGGGGTGTTCCAATTTCTACCTTCAACATTTTGGTGAACCCACTGATTTCATGTTTCATACCTTCTTGATTTGATAGTTAGATATCTTTTGCATATCTAGATCTACTTTGTATGCATTATGTTTTTCATTACATCTTTGTTACATTGTATGCATCTAGACTTGTAACGTCAATCTTTCCTTTAGTGTCGATATTTCCTTTACATCAATTGCATTGTTTAGCATATTTGCATTGTGAAGAAAAATAATATAAAAAATGAAAAATAAAATATTGTTTCAATTCATTCGTAGATTGCATTGAATTTTATTCATAGTAATTGTATTTCATTTTCAATTGAATTTTTATCTTTATTTTCTTCTTCAATTTCAAGTTTTCTTCAAGATCTTGAGGATGAATTATTTCTTTCTATCATTGATTCCCACCCTCCCAAAATTGATCTCAACCCTTAGGATATTGTGATTATCACCATTCCTTGTAAATATCTCCATCTTACCAAAGAGGCCTTCAATAAAAATGATGATCTTTCTTTTATAATGTCTCTTCCTTATAACGATCATTTGGTACAAGAGGATGATGACATCACTATTTCTTCTAATAATAAACTACTTCCTATGCATTTTATTGAAATTCCTTATATAGATTAGGCCTCGATGAGTTATGTTTTTCCTTCTCCTAAACATATCTTAGAAGTAGAGGATGACATCTGTGAGGCTCTTCCTAAGGAATATTTTGAACTTAATGAACCTAATCAAGTCAATACTATTCAAGATACCCCTCAATTTAGATCAGGGATTGTTATAATTAATTTCACAAGTCCAAAATATCATAATAAAATTGAATCTACTCAATCTCCATTTCTTTCCTCAATTATTTCTCTAATACAAAGAGATGGCCCATCAACTCTTCAACATGATGATTGGGGAACCTTTGACTTTGAGAATCAAAAAAATCTATCTAATGGTTGTGTGGATATTGATTGGTCCGTCCTCTTTAGATTTCAACACACTCCTATCTAAAGGAGCATCTTACCTTATTGAGACATCAAACCTTCCTAATGAGAAATGTTTTTCAAAAGAAATCTTAGGTGTCCCACCTTCTCATTTGACTAATAAATCTATACATTCTCCTCCTAATTTCACCTTACAGAAAGAGTCTATTTGTTAGAACATATTAAGGACAAATTTATTATTCTTCCTTTGCAAAAAAAGTGTAAAAATAGCAAATGAAAACTAGACAATTCTTCCATTTGAATGTTTCGTCAAATTCATGGCCATAAGACTAGTGAATGTTATGATTTGAAGTGTAAAATTCAAGAATTCATTGATTGTGGTATGATTCAAATGACTTGCAGCTATGAATACCACCTTTTTAATGATCATTCTAACTAATATATCTACATTCCTATTATGTTTTTCCTCATTATATGACATGGTGAGCCTATCCTTTGTGGGATCATTATCATAATTAGTGAGCAACATGATAGTTATTTTTTCTTGTGTCCTCAATTGGGGGAAAGGGTTCTATTTCACTCTCCTCCTGATCTCAAAGGATCTATTTTCTCCGTTTGTTGACTTGTTTCTTTTATAAGATGGTGTTATTTCTTGCATGCATTTGTTGTTTTACATAAGGATATTATCCTTTTCAGGAGATAGAAATCCAGAGTTGCAAGCTTATGTTTGCTGGAAAATAAATGTCTATTACAAATAGAAACCACTTTAGGAGCATAATGTGTCCTTCCTCTTTGTCTCTTCACCATACCTCCAAAAACCCTCATGGACTCACATCTTTTATAGTATATTATTCTTTCTTGCATGGATATGTTATTTAATACAATGATATTTACATCCCAAGTTGCATCCTTATGCTTCTGTCATGCCCAAAAGTTGGGCAAAAACACACGATCAAAATTTTTTTAAACGCACTAAAAAGGATAACAGAACTACCTCAAAGGTAACATGTGCACGCAAAATGGTGCAAGGGAGAAACAGTAACAGGAAGTGTAGGACGGGGTGGAATAGCTCTGGAACTATCCTACAAGAGTTCATAAACTGGGAACCATGATCGACACGCAAATCAAGATAGTTGACTAAAAGTCAACTAGGGTTGACTAAAAGTCAACTAGGGTTGACCAAAAGTCAACTATACTCCAAAAGATGTGAAGGTCACTAGAGCCTACTAAGAATAATGGAGGGCTTAGGCACACAAACTGAGATGGTTGACTAAAAAGTCAATAGTGTTGACCAAAAAGTCAATTGTCTCTGAAAGACGCAAAACTGAAATCATAGGGTCTAGAGGCTGTATGGAACAACTAGTTATAACTTTGAAACGTATGGACAAGGTTTGACCATGGTTGACCAAAAGTCAACCATGCACGAGTTTGGTCAATGACTATGAATATACCCTTAAAAAGGTTCATTGAGACGATAAGGGGTCATCTGTACCCTCTTATCGATAAATAACGTCATCGGGGGTGACAAGGTTTAAATGAAAGGTTTATTAATTAAGTTACATTCAACATTGCTTTTAAAGTCTATTAAATGAAATACCCCTTCCCAATTTAAAATCATACATTAAAGGAATATAAATAAACTAATGTTTATTAACTTGTTAAATAACCTTAACTCTATAGGTG
>MU222017.1:103810-126450 GCA_018584345.1 Thuja plicata | reverse complement strand
AATCCTCTCTTCTTCTCTACATGCCATTTGGAAACACTCCTCAACTGTCTTAGGAGTGACTAGGCTTATCTCATCTTAGATTTTAAACCTTAGGCCATTCAAGTACCTGGCCACATTCTCCATCCCATTCTCTATATGACCAGACCTTATACTAAGTCTATGGAATTCCTCAGTATAGGTTGCAACATTCAAATCCATTTTCTTCAGATTCTACACATTCCTAAACACTTGTGTTTCATAGTCCATAGGTAAGAATTTTACCTTCAACTTGGCCACCATCCTGTCCCAGGAGTTTATCATTATTATTATTTTTTTACTCTCTCTCCTTGGGTTTAATTCCACCATGTCAAATTAGATCCCTTTAACTTTATTTTTGCAAACTTGACTTTCTTGTCCTCTACGACCTCCTCAAGTATTCAAAGTAATTTTTCAAAGCATCCACCCATTCTATAAATTCTGGAGCATCCATTTTTCCCCCATATATAGGTAGCTCTATCTTCACATCAGAGGTTTCTCCTCGCATAGTCCTCAAAGAATGTATAAACCTTTTCTCTTTAGGAGATTTCTCTTCTTGAGGTCTTTCCCGAGGGTCGACACTTTCACCCTCTTCCTCTTCTTCGGATTCACTTTCTTCAACCCCCTACTCCTCTCTCTAGATTTTAATTCTTCTAACATATCTCTTACAAATGTAAACTTCTTAGAAACTAATACCCCACCTTGTGTGATGAACTACAACTGATTATATGTTTGAAGTCATTTGTTGATATTTAACCGAGTTGTAGAAGTGATGATAAACATTATCAGTTAATTTATTTTCATTGATGTCAACTTATTTGAGTTTTATTATGGTGGAAAATATTTGTTATGTATTGAAGATCTGAAACAAACAATGTTTATGTGGTCAGTAAAATGATGAGTTCTGTATACACCGAGTGACAGTAATAGCCAAGTAAAATGCATGTATACCAAGCGACAATGATAACCGAGTAAGGCATTGATGACACAACATGATTAATACTAAGACCAATCAATTAATTTTAATTGAGGTTGACTTGGATGTTGATCTGGCAATTGATAATTTCGAGGTAAAAGAAAATTTTTGTTATTTTATTAAATGGTTATGAAAATTCAAGGAAGATTAGACAACAGAGATTGAAATGTGTTTGTAACACAACTGCCAAGGAAGGATCAAGCGAGAAAATGAACAATGAATATTAAGTGGCAAGATCTAATAGATGAAAATTAAATGATTCATGACATCTATATAAGAGACAAGAGATTCATTTTTGAATCATGTGTTGTTGATAGATGCTGAAGCATACATGCAAATTTGATGCATGATTGATCAAACTGGTTAAAGAAAAAACCAAGCATTTCTGGAGACATTTCCGAGAAAACAGAGGAAAGAGGATTACCAAGCATAACAAGTATGATATGAAATGAAGTGAAAAATTTTATTAGATGTATTATGTACTTAGAATAGATCTGAATATCTGCAAATAAGATTTGTATTTGAATAAGATCATTACTGTATCAATTTAACCATTGTTACAGATAAATGTCTTAACTGAGTGGGATAGTGAGTTCTTATTATAACATTCAAAGAATGTTGATTGTTTTCTTGTTGACCCCATAGTGAATTCCTGGTCAAGAGAGAATTTTGACTTTTAAATCCTCTAACAAGGTCACATTTAAAAATGTGCATTGTAACCTTTAATAGGGTTGGCTCCTCATCGAGCTAACTTGAGAAGAGTGAAAATATTTTTGGGTTACTGGTCCCACGTGTTTTTTCCCTTAACAAGGTTTCCACATTAAAAATCTATGTGTCAATGTGTATGAATTTTTTGGATTGTTATTTTACTTTACACTTTATTTTATTGACATAGATCAGTAATCAAAGTATTAATTTACTAAAATTCGGTAAACACTATTGATGAAAGATTAAGTTTACATAATACATTTTCACCGAGCTGAGTTTTATATGATTGAATTTGTTTTGTTATATACATGTGGAGGAATTTGGGATTGTAGGATAATTTTGTGAGGGCACTGAGTCTAACTAATTCACCCCCCTCTCAATTATTATAACAATTGGTATGAGAGCTATCAATGCTTATCAGGGAACATACAACTCTTAGAAGAAAGTTTTCAAGGACTTGAGCTAAATATCACAAGATCTATAAGAGAGATGTACCTAAGATGAACAAGGATAACTTCCAGACATGAAAAAGAAGAATGAGATTATACCTATCAGAAATTGCAAGCAACATTGAAGATTTTCTGGACAATGAATTCATATTACCTACTGGACCTCTAATAGTGAATCAGTTGAAAGAAAAACATGAACATAACCTTATCATGGTAGAGATTGCTTCTTCACTTACCGATTCTAAATTTAAATATATCAAAACATGTGCAACTGCCAAGCAGATGTGGGATCAACTTACACTATTTTATGGAGGAGATATAAATGTACAGAGAGCTAAAGCTGAAATTCTTCATGGAAAGTTTGATGGCATGTGAATGAAGGAAGGAGAAAACATCACACAATACAATAACCGACTTAAAGAAGTTTTGAATTCTATTCGAGGATCTGGTGGAACCATTGATAAATACATAATTGTGACTAAGATTCCTAGATCTCTATTACTTATTTATTCTATAAGAGTCTCTGCAATGCATAAAATGAGAGCATCCCCTAGAAATAACATTACTGTTGATAGTCTTGATGGAAGATTGATTTCATTTGAGGTGAATAACTTTCACAACATTATTGTACCATCTATGGAATCCGCATTTATGTCTACTTTGAAAATTGGTAAATCTAGTAGAAAACACATAATCAGAAATAACAGTGACACTGATAGTGATGATGAGGAACCTGATGAACTTGAAGCTTTAATGGTTAGAAGATTATACAGAGGTAAAGGAAGATATAAAGGTAAATTGCCTTTGATATGCTTTAACTATAAGGAGATTGGCCATTTTGCTGCAAGATACCCTAAGAAAAATAATGATGATAGAAATGATAGATCTAATGAAATAAAGGATGACCAAGACTTTAGAAGAAACCACCAGTATGCTAGAAGAGATAACCGAGATTACAAGGATAAAGGTAAGGAAACATGTTACATTGCTAAAGATAAAGTGAATGATATTAACTCTGACAGTGATGAAGATATCAAGAGATAGTGTTTGTAGCATTGAAAGATGATTCAGATGAGAATGAAAGGTATGTATAAACTAAACTTATCTCTAATGTTAGTAAACATGATAGTTGGGTCAGAAACATCCTTGAAGAGGATATAATTTCAGCAAGATTGACAAAATATCATGATTTGATGGATTTGGAGTAGCAACTAAAGAATAAAGGGATCCCATTTTGTGGATATTTCCCAGGTATGCCCTATTTGAAAAGATTAGAGAAAATGATTGAATCACATGGCATACTTAGTAATCAGATTGAAGAGAAAATTGAAGACAAGGATAGAGGTCTAAACAAGAGGTCATCATCAGAGTACAACAACAGTTACTCCATACATATCCCACCACCCTAGGATCAACCACCTCATAATGAAGAAAATATAATTGAATTGATAGAAGGACATGAGGTTAAGGTAGATGTAGCATGTGAGTGGAAGCATGTGAGACTTATGTTACAAAAACACAGAGGAAGCAAAAAGATAAAATTAGTGCCCTATTCACAGGGACTAGTGCCTATGACCACCAACTAAGAAAGGTCATTAGAGAAGGAAAGAAAAAGAGGGAGGACACTGATGAAAATGTGGAAATGCCTCTTATATTATGGCAAGATGAAAGATAACTACAACAAGAGGAGTTCCTAAAAGATGATAAATTTATAAAAAATAAGTAATTCAAAGACTTCCTTATATGGGCTAAACAAGAGCAAGTTGGGACACAATTGAGATCACACAGAGGAGAAGCTATAACAAGTGAAGCTTTACAAGTTCTCCAAGAATATGATCCAGAGTCTGAGAACATGACTTCTGATGAGGCCAGACAACTTGTGAAGTCAAGTGGTATGTTACTAGTAGAAGGATGGGACTTGGCTTTAGCCTTCATTATTGATCAAATAAGAAGGCAGAGAGATGTCAAGATCTCAACACAGACACAAATAGGAGAGATGATTAAAGGGCATGGTTATGATTCCAAAGCTCAAACCCTGGCAATGCGGTCTCTCGCTCCTAAAAATTAGAAGCCCTAATTAATAAATGTCAAAGAAAAGATGGAGGGAGATAATATAATATGGTCTGTCCACAACCCAGGAGACCTAGAGATTTCTCAGGCCTTGACCAATTTTCCTCACCTAAATGAGGCAAAGGTAGTTTAGACATCCAATAGATACCAGAAATTATTTGATGAAACAAGCCTTATTGCCAAAGACAAAGAACTAGGTCTAATGAAGATCAATGCAATGGAAAATATAATTGTAGATTTGACTCAGAAGTTGCAAGAGATTCTTGAAGTTGTTCCTACTTCACCTAAGTAGGGTACAGATGCTGATACCCAGACCAAAGATATAGGGTATACTACATCAGAAATAAAGCAGGTAATTAAGGAGCATAATGAAGTTGTTTTGGGATCCCTAATGCAAATTTTACAGCATAGGGTAAAAATATTAAAAGATAAATTTTATGTAGTATA
Organism: Thuja plicata; assembly: GCA_018584345.1. Taxonomy (NCBI): domain Eukaryota; kingdom Viridiplantae; phylum Streptophyta; class Pinopsida; order Cupressales; family Cupressaceae; genus Thuja; species Thuja plicata. The sequence goes on along the minus strand of MU222017.1, from coordinate 121,785 downwards.
TGGTGCCTATGGAAAATTTCCTTGATTGAAATCAGAAGTGAACAATTATGTTTCAATTTTAAATCCTTTTTTTGCAACATGGTCAGTTAGGATTGGGTTATTTGAGAGGTTAGCATCATTGCAGCCACTAAGAGAAGACTTTCCAGAGATTTTCACCCAAGTTGGAGATGAAATAGAATAGATTGGGGTGACCTTATCCCTTTTCAAAGGTAAGGAAAATCAGATAGACACCAAGTTGAGAATGTTTGGGCCTGACTATAATAAATTTGTGCCTTCAGTCAGGTTAGAGGAAAATCAGATCAAGCCATTAGGAGTATGGAGAATAGAGTTTGATAATTTACTACCTAATAAAGAGGTATATATTCCTGACAATGGTGAATTAGATATGGAGAGATACAATAAGATTTTAGATGAGGCATTTAACGATGAAACAAATTTCAATAAGTTTATAATAGATTTCAAGAGCATAACAGATGCTAGATGGGCGAGGAAAAAGGTACAACTTGAAAGCATTCAAAGCTTTAATTGGCCTGCAAAGGATGATGTCACAACATGGGATGTTCTTACAAATCCCAAGAAAAATAATCCTACCACTGTTGACCTTGACATCATTGATGAAGAGTAGAAGGATGCCTGACACCTGATCTTTGAGCATAGGGAGGTTAGTCATCTGAAAGATAAGTGTATGTTATCCTGTAATGGCGGTCACTTAATCTCACTATAACTATTGGAGGCTACCTAGAACATATTCAGACAAAGGTGCCAACTAACAGAAGATTTCAAAGATTTGATTTGGATGTATTCCTATTTTTTGCTTCCACCGTTTGGTCTCTTCTTGTCTTTTGTCCTCTTCTAAGTTTTTAGGGTTAGCTCTTAAACCATCTGAAGCTTGTTTCATCATTAATTTTGACGGATTCCAAAATGGTTCTAAAGACTATATATAGAGTTTTTGTAAAATGTTGTAAGGAGAATGGAATATATTGGAATATGATGAGATAATAATTGCAAGCTAGACTACTCTGTTGTCTAATTTTTTGTGCATATTGTCTTTTGAATGTATTTGAAACAATCATCAAATTAATAAAATACATTGCATTTTCTATCCTATATCTTGTGTTTGTCTCTTTATATTTATGTTTTAGATCTTGTATGCTTAAATTGTAAGGCAATTTAGATATACCAATTACAAGGTAATTGTGCAGTTGCTTGTGAATTCTTTCAAGGAGAGAATAAGTCTAGTAGGTGATCCCAGAGAGCTAATAATTAGTATTAGGATTTGATAATAGGGGTATTGGAGTGAAAGGTAGTCTGTAAGGAATTCTACTTAAATTACATGTATTTACATTAATCAGTTGTTGTGGATTCACATTTGATATAGACTCTTTTCCCAAGGATTAGGCACTGGTTAGGGTTTGGAAAATCAATTAATCATCATCCAATATTTAAAAAACAATCAAACATTTTACATTTCAATCATAGATACATAGAAGCTTAAGTAATTGTATCAGAATATACAATTCACTTTACTGATTCCTTCAAGACAAAATCAATAGGTTAGCCCTCTTAAGTTCAGAGAACTATAAAAGGAAGAGGGATGAGAATCCTTATCACATTTCTATTTTCTATTGTTAAAATAATGGTTTGGCTTAGTAAGCTCTGTATTAGATTAATTACAGTCATTTGCATAGTTTTCTATCTGTTGATACAGTAAAAGGCAATTAGCAATCTAGTAAAAGGCATAATGCTCTGTAATAGATACTACAAGTCAGTAATAATTCAAAGGTAATACCTGCCTGAGTTTGTGGATCTCAAAAAGGAGGATATTATCCAATCCTCATCAATTAGGATTTCTCTTGCAGAGAGTTAAGTTGGAAATATATAGAGTGAGCATTCACACTGTTTTAAGTTCTTGCAAGAAAAATGCCTAACAAATTGGCGACTCTGTTGGGGAATCGAAAGTACTATCCCATAATATTTGGCTGAAGAAAATTGATTTATAAATACCACAATTGAGTTTTCCTATCTAGGTCATTATTATAGTATTCATATTTCCCAACCTTGTGTTGGGTGGTGACTCTAAAAGAAAATATCTATAATCAGTACAAAAGTGAAACATTTATACCAATATTATCAATATGAATACTAGGCCAAGAATGAGAGATAATCTTGAAGTTGAGTTGGATAGTGGAATCCCAACTACTTCAAGAACTAAGATTTCTTGGAGAGAGAAGAAGAATCAGGCAAACATTAATGACTTTTCTCAAAGAAATGAAGATAACAACACTAGAAGGAAAGATACAAATAAATCCAGTCATGAGGGGAACACATCAGAGTATGAAGAAGCCCCTGACCTTGGATTAGAAACATATGCAAGTACTACTACTTCTAGTTAGAGAGAAGGAATTGACACTATTAGCTTAGACTCTAAATTTCCTTCTGATGAGCTTGCTAAAGAGGAAAGAATCCTCGTGAGGCAATTAGCCCTTATTCAACAAAAGAAAAGAGAAAAAGATCTTAAAAAGAAAAAAAATGATCAAAAGGATGTTGATAAGTTTAGAAGAAGATCTTTAAGACATCAAGATGCAAAAAATGTTAAGAGGTCTCCCAGAGACCAAGAGACTCCAAAAACCCATAAAGGTGTTGGTCCTCAAGCCTTTAGAGATAAAGGAAAAAACAAAGTTACTGAAAATGAAATTGAGGAACCAAAAACTCACAAAGTCCTGACTGAACAAATGTGTAAGCTAGACATTGACCTTGAAAGATCAAGAAGGGAGAAAGAAACTATGGAAAAGATGTTGGAAAAGGTAGAAGCTGAAGCTGCTACCTTGGAGATGAAGAAAAAGATTGACTTTTTGCAATCTTCTAAATATTCTTATGCTGGTGGTGAAAATACTACATCTTCAAAAGCCAAGACTGCTTCTTTCTAAGAGGATGAAAAATTTCAAAGGAGGACATTGCATCCAGAAAGGTACAAATAATTCACTTTTATTGGAATTCCTAGATATCCTAATGCAGTACCTAATGATATTGGAGAAAAACTCCCTAAGTTTTCAGGAAACAATGTTATTTCTGGTGAAGTGCATCTAAGAAAATTTATAGATATCATAGATGATTTAAATATTAATCATGAAGATGTCCTAATGAAGCTATTTGTTCAGTTCCTAGTGGAAGATGCTAGGGAATGGTTTAGAGGATTGCCTAATGGTTCTGTAGCATCCATGGAAGAATTGATAGATTTGTTCAAAGACCAGTATGGTGAAAAAATGAATGAAGGGTTCTTGTTAAATGAATTCAATAACATAAAGAAGAATTTCAATGAAGAGGTTACTGAATTCAACATAAGATTTCAAAGAGCCATGCACAAGCTCTTTCAAAAAATCAAACTGCATGAAAAGGTATGTCTAGCTACATACCTAAATGCTTTTGATTCAAAAATGGGTTATGCTCTTAGAGATAAAAACCCTAGAATTAGTATAGATGCATATAAAATGACAGTGAACATAGAGATGGACAGAAGGGTATCAGGGAAATGGGTAGAAGAGATGATGCTCATTTTAGTTGGAGAAAATAACCTGAATATAAATAGTACAAGACTCCACAAAATAATAGACCATCCTACAACAATAACTATAACCCACAAAATAGGATGTACAATCATCCCTATGGTACCTAGTTCAAGGATGGGAAGCCTATTGCTCCACCAAGAAAAGATAAACTAGAAAATAGAGCCCCTGAACCTCTACATAAAAATGTTGTGAATATGTACAGTGACCCTTATTGGTGTGAGGTTTTTCAAGCCCCACATAACCCTGATTTTTGTGTTGTAGGAATGGATATAAGTGCTAATGAAGAGCCAGAAGGTGAAGAAAATGAGTTATGTGATCACAATAGATGTGATATGACTAATGCCTATGCATGTTCTGAAATAGATTCTGAAGAAGTTGAGAACCATGACATGTATGGTTCACACGGGAGAATGAAGGTATATAACCAAAAAGTCCTATCTGATAGTGATGAAGAGGAGTTTGATGATATAAGATTGTATGCACAAAATAGTCAAGGATCCACTACCATAAAAAAACCCTCTGATGAAGAAAAGTCTAGAATCACTGTTGATCTAGTGAACAAAGCAAGGAATAAATACCACTTGAGAAACAAAGTTGTGTGTAATGTAGGTAGTCAGCCAACATGCCTCTTCATCAAAGAAACTAAGATAGATGCAAGTATATACCAAAAAGAGATGGACCTGGGGAAAATGTGAATAAACCTAAGGTAAAAACTGTAAACAAAGCTAGTGATCCAAAAGATGTACATGAAGGAAAGACTAAAGTGCCAGAAGAAAGTGCTTCCTCTTCCAAAGTTGAAAATAAGAAGTCCAAGAAGGAAGATCCCACTCTGAACATTCAAATAGAGGAAAATAATATCATTATAGAAAAACCAAAACCCTCCGATGTGAAATATAATCTAGTTGATATGGGCCAATGTCTATCTCAGATGACTGTCAAAGTCCCATTCCTAGAAATGATGAGGATAAAAGAACACAAAGAAAAACTTCTTTCAGTATTAAACAATGTATCTCCAGTGAAACTTCAAAAACCAGAATATGTTTAAAAGAAATTTAACAATAAGGGAAAGGAGCCCAAGGGGATGATTTCTGAGATCCCTCAGATTTATCTAAACACAAATACTGCTACAGGGGCAGTTGATCCTTCTTTCCTAACGTTGGTAATTAATGGTAAGATGCTCAAAAATTGCATGATAGATTTAGGAGCATCCAATATTGTCATGCCTACATAAATCATGAGATCCATGGGATTGCAAGTAGATAATCCTCATGGGAGGTGTCAAGTAATGGATTCAAGAGAGATCCCTATTGTTGATATCATTGAGGCTTTACCTTAAAAATTAGCCATATGCCCTGATACAATATTAACAATGAGTGTACTAGTGGTTGATATCCCACCACATTATGGCATGTTGTTGTCCAAAAAATGGAGTGCTTCAATGGGGGGGCGGGGGGGTAGTATTCAGTGTGATTTATCTTATGCCACTTTTAATATTGTTGGGAACAATGTAAAGGTGTGCAGAGAAGGCAGGACACCTTATATGATTGATTTTCATGAAGATACTAATATTAATGATTGTGTTGATATTGATATGGAGAGTTGCAGAGTAAAAAATAGTGCTCATCAATGTAAAAAGGTTGATCCTATAGTGAAGGAATTAACTACATAGAATGATGCTTTATGGAAAATTTATTTTGATGGGGCATGTTATAAAGAAGGATCAGGAGCTAGAGTTTTACTTATCTCTCCATCAGGTACAACATTTAAATATTCTTTCCTATTATCTTTCCAGTGTACAAATAATACAACAGAATATGAAGCTTTGTTTTTAGGGCTCTTAGAGACATTGTTGCTAAACATGGAATAAAATATCTGAGAGTTTATGGTGATTCAGAGTTAGTAATAGCCCAAGTCAGTTCCAAATATGCTATGAAAAATGATAGACTTAAAATGTATAAGCATTCTATTTGGGACCAAATTGAATCTTTTGATGCCTTCAATATAAATTGGATAGAAAGGTCTAAAAATATTGTGGCAGATTTCTTAGCTAATGTTGCTTTGAAAACTGACGATTTGAACTTAAATGGAGTATCAATAGTTGAGATTAAGACAAGACCAATTTTCCCTGACAATATTTACAACTGGAAATTATTTGAGGTTGACCAATATATCCTTAGATTTATCCAATTCCTAGACCATTATGAAGACTAGCACATAGATTGCAATACTTTACTTGAGGTCATTGATGGCAGGGATTTTGTTTTGGGGGATGAGGTTGTTCAACTAAGTTCTAATCATATTCCTAAGGGATTGGTAGAACTAGAAGTATTTCTTAGTGATCAAAGTGAACATTCATCAAAAATAAGCAGTGCTAAAATTGAGGATTTGGAGGAGATAAATTTAGGATCAGAGGCCACTCCTCAGATAGTATATATTGGAAAAAGGATTAGATTCCCATGTCAGAGAAAATTTGATAAAATTATTAAGAAAACATAAGCATGTATTTGCATGGTCTTGTGAAGATTTGAAATCTTATAGGGAAGACCTTTTCCAACATGAAATCCCTTTAAAATCAGATGTAAAACCATTCAGACAAAAATAGAGACCAATTAATCCACTATTAGCTCCCAAAATGCAACACGAGTTGATCAAGCTAAAGTATGTAGGAATTATCCAGCCTATAAGACATTCAACTTGGGTTTCTAATCTAGTACCAGTGAGAAAAAATAATGGTGATATAAGATTATGTGTTGATTTCAGAAATCTGAACATTGCATCCTTGAAAGACAATTATTCTCTAACTAATATGGAGGAAATGTTACATAAGGTTACTGGTTGTGAGCTATTATCAATGATGTATGGCTTTTCAGTCTACAAGTAGGTACTACTAAAAGAATCAGAAGAGTTTAAGAGTGCATTTAATACTCCTTGGGGAACTTATGTATATGTTAGGATGCCATTTGGACTAATAAATGTAGGAGAAAATTTTTAGAGAGCCATGGATGTTGCATTTAAATATTTTACTGACTTATTCATGGTGATCTACCAAGATGATTTGACTGCATTTTTTAAGAAAGTAGGGGATCATTGTGAACATTTACAAAAAAATTTCAATAAAGCTTTAGAATATGGTGTCTCACTGAATCCTAGAAAGTGTCAATTTTCAGTCACAGAGGGAAAGTTTCTGGGACATATAGTGTCCAAAGATGGAGTAAGGATTGACTCTAAAAGGATAGAATCTATTCAAAAGGTCATTGTTCCAAGGAATATCAAAGGTGTGCAATCTTTCCTAGGAAAGATAAATTTTGTGAGAAGATTTATTGCAAATTTTGTTGAAATTTTCAAACCAATTATTAAGTTATTGAAGAAAGATGCAAAATTCTAGTGGAATGAAGAAGCTCAGCTAGCTTTTGAAAGAATTAAGAAATCAGTTCAGGAGGCACCTATCTTAAAGTCACTTGATTATAGTAAGCCTTTTTTCTTTATTCTCATTTGCATTTTTTCATACTATTGCTGCTATTTTACTTCAGAAAGATGATGAGGGATTTTAGCATCCTATTGCATTCTTTAGAAAATCTCTACAAGATGCAGAGATAAACTATGAAATGATGGAGAAGTGGGCATATGCTTTGGTGAAAGTTGTGAAATCATTCAGACCCTATTTACTTTGTGCCAAAGTACTAGCATATGTACCTCATTCAGAAATAAAGGAAATCCTTACTCAATCAGAAGTGACTGGTAAGAGGTGTAAATGGATTAATAGAATTCAAGAGTTTAACTTAGAAATACATATTACTAAATTGGTGAAAGGACAAGGTATAGAAAAAATTATGATAGAATAAAACCTAGACTTGGTACAAGTGAATAACATAGTGATGTAGGATTCAACAGTAACAAGTATTGAGAGACAACCCTTCTATGTTGACATCATGTATTATCTTAAGCATGCCAAGTGTCCTGAAGTTATGACAGACAATCAAAAGAGGAATCTCAGATTACAAGCTAAAAAATACACCCTATTTCAAGGAGATTTGTATTGGAAAGATAGAAATGGTGTAATATTATTATGTCTAGATCAGAGCCAAGCTGAGAAGGTATTAATGGAAATGCATGCTGTAGTATGTGGAGGAAATTTTTCCGCTAAGACTACTACCCATAAATATTGAGGGTTGGATATTATTGGCCTAGTCTATTCAAGGATACTCATGCAATTGTCATAAAATGTGAACCTTGCCAAAGGTTTTCAAATAAGTTGAAATTCTCAAGTGCCCTATTATTGAACCCTATGAATGTTGAAGCACCTTTTACAATGTGGGGCATAGATTTTATTGGAGAGTTTTCAGAGAAATCCAGTGGAGGAAACAGTTGGATACTTTTTGCCACTGATTATTTTACAAAGTGGATAGAAGCAATTCCCACCAAGAAAGCAACTAGAAAAGTGGTCACTAATTTTTTATTAGAAAACATTTTGACAAGATTTGGTGTCCCTGCAAAGTTAGTGATGGATAATGCTATGTGCTTTAGATCAGATGAAATTAAAGAATTATGTGATGAATATAGGATCATGATGTCTTATTCTTCCCCATATCATCCTCAACCAAATGGCCAAGTAGAATCTAGCAATAAAAGCATTTTGAAAATTTTGAAGAAGACCATTGAAAAGAATAAAAGAGCTTGGCACACAAAATTAAAATTTTCTCTATGGGATGATAGAATAACAGTTAAGAAAGCAACAGGTAAATCACCTTTTGAACTTGTCTATGGTTTACAATCTAGAATGCCTATGAACAATTTATTACCAATCTAAAAGTTTATTAAAGAAGAAGAGTTATAAATTTCTGACCCAATGCAAGATAGGATCATATAGTTAGCAAAGCTTGATGAGGTCATAAAAAGAGGTCAGAAAGAGAACATAAAATTGCAACAGAAAATGAAGTATCATTTTGATAAGAGAGTAGGTAGCAGAAATTTTATGCCTGATGATTTAATACTCCAATGGAATGTGAGGGCTAAAGAAAAAGGGAAGAACACAAAGTTAGAATCTTTATGGCTTGGTCCCTTTATTATTTATCAGAGCTTTGGAAAGTATTCCTATCTTTCAAAAAACATGGATGAGGAAGAATTTGAATTTCTAGTGCATGGACAATTCTTGAAACCTTTCTTCAGTTGATATTGAAGTTTCATGCACAGTAAATTTTGTATCATAAGTATATAGGTGTGTTTCTTTCTGTTGTGTGTTTCCTTTCTATAGTAGGTTAGTCAGCGTAGTCTGTGTGATATGCAACTAGAGATCCATGATTCTTGAATTAAACTTACATTTAAGCATCCTTAGATAGAGCCACTGTTGGTTGTATTTCTAGTTTTGGAGCTTGCTAGTAAAATTTTGAAGTTTTCAGTCATATTCATGCATAAATGTGGAAAATCATGTCTAATGTTGTCGAAATCCCTCTGCAAAACAATGGTCTTCAAGGATAAAAATAGAAAAGAATGTAAAACCCTAAGTCCTAGGTTAAACTCTCCAGTTTTCCAAAGAGACTCTCTGCTAACCATGGGATGGTGGAGAGTCTCTTGTCCAAAGAGACTCTCTGCCATCCTGTGGTTGGCGGAGAGTCTCTTTGGAAAACTAGAGTTACAGAATTCCTTTGGCGACTTTGAGTTTACTCAATCGCACTGTCTCAAAATATAATTAGAGTTACAAGCTGAGTTAATGATGGTTTGAAGTTTCATGTAGTCACGTAATTGTGAAGATAATTGTGAGTTAAGATAAAAGATATAAGAATAAGCATTGGCCTTCCGATTGAGTGAAGATCCTGCGGTGGTCATGAAGTCTCAAAGAGAACTTTTGAGTTAAGAAATCTATCAACAACTTCAAATTTACACAGTCACGATGTCTCACAAAAAAACCAAGGTTAACAAAGTGAGTTAAAATCTTCAGTCGTGTGATCTCTTTAAAAAGAAATGGTTAAGTTCAAGGTTGGGAGATTAAGCGACTACCGTTCAATGAAAATAGATCCTATGGCCAGTGTAAAGTCTCAAGAAAAGGTTTTAGATGGATAGAAGATAAAGACATATCCTAAATACCATTAGATTAGAAAAATATCTAATGGATGGCATTAAATCATGAAGGAAACCATGAGTTAGTGATTTCTTAAAGAGACAACAAGGTTCAATGAGTTGTGATGTCACGATAAGGACTATGGTTAAAGAAGAGTTCAGTAAAATTTAAGTGAGTTTGCAGTGAGAAGATCTAAGCCATAAAACATAAAAGATCTGATGGATAGCGCGAAGTCATTTTAGAAAGTCAAATAGTCAAAGAAGTTTGCAGTGATTCAGCGATTATTGATTAATATTTGAACACATGGCTAAACCTTTCAAAGACATGAGTTAGTCGGGAAGTCTCGAAGCAAACCCAAGGTTAAGAAATTCCTTCTGTGACATGGAGATAGTTTAAGTTGTGGAGTCTCTAAGTAAAATGTAGTTAAGTGAGAAGCAAAGGAGATTACCCACGAGCTGTTAGATTAAAAGATGATCAAACAGTAGTCACAAAGTCTTAGATAAAAAGGAGAAAGTACATTAAACAAATGAGATTTCACAGAGACTGTTCAATTGAGAAATGATCATGTGATAGTCGCGTAATCTCAAAAGAAACTTAGGTTCAAGGAAATCTTAAAGAGACAAGGAGATTACACAGCCGCGTAGTCTCTAAAAGGAAACCAAGGTTTAAGATGAGTTATTAAAGCCTTTGTCATGGAGTCTTGAAAGGAATGAGAGTTAAGTGATTTTACTCAGTGATTAAGAGAGAACCGTTGATCAAAAATATGATCGTGTGGTGGTCGTTAAGTCTCAGTAAATAACTGGAGTTAAGGATAACTCTCTGTGAAAAAGATATTACACAGTTGCACAGTCGGTGAAGGGAACCAGAGTAAGATCAAGGTAAGATATGAGGTTTTCTCCTGTGCCATGCTATATAGTTGCTAGCCAATCCAAATGCAAAGATTTTTATAGCATGTTTAAAAGGTTGTTGAGTTGTGTTAAATAAGACAATCAGATCAGATTTTGATTTCTTTTCAAATAAAATAAGGTTTTAATAAGAAAATAAATCATTCAAAATTGATTACCTATCTGTTTGAAATGCCACAGCTAGGAGTAGGAATTGATGTCACAACACGTAGAAGTAAAGATAGAAATGACTGAATTGTGAATTCATGAATTTTGAAGAGATTGGTGTATTAATAAGCATTACCATTATTCATTTCATCTTACCATTTTCCAAGTTTCTAGAGCTCAAAATTTGCATAAGGGATTAGCATTTTCAGAAGAACAGAGTTATCAGGATTTGTAGAGTGAACAAAGGAATTTTCAATTCAGAATTTAGAGAGTGATTATCAATGCTAAAGGGTTGAGTTGTAGAGTGATTTACTGTTGAAAGTGAGGGTTTTGAATAGATTTGTTTCAATATTGGTAAAAAAGAAAGCTTTGAATTAGTTGCAAATTATACCAGACAGTATGAGCAGAGCAGTAAGTGTCACATATACCAGTGGAAAGAGCGGGGATGATGATGAACGCAAAGGAAAGAGGAACTATTCAGAAGAGTTTATTCAACTGCTCCCAGGATCCAATCAAGGGAAAAAGGTAAATGATGAATACCTAGGTGATAATTATGCATATGTTAGGGATGCTAAGACACCAGATTGTTTTGGTTATCATTTGTTCAATTATTTCCATAACAATAGTGAGGGTCCTATGCCTATATCAAACCCTTGGAAAAGTGGACTAGCTAAGTTAGTTGTCCTTGATGTTTTTGTAGATGTTGACTTGATATTAGAGTTAGCTAGTAGGTATGACACTATTTTAAGAACCATCAAGAAAGATGATGGTACTATTTTAGTGACCCTGGATAGAGCATCCTTCATGAAAGCTTTTGACATATATAACCCTTGTTCCACAGAGGGAAACTTGAAATCCCTAGCAGCTAGATATACTAGGGAGGTCAGTATTGTAGCTAAGTTGATTCAGGCCCATACGCCAAAGGGAACTAGGAATTACATTGCACCTATTCCTAGTGATCCTTCACCATAATTTTATAAAAACCTAGCTTATTACATGAAATACATCTCATATTCTCTATGCAGAGTCTTAGGTGTAGATAGTGGGAGAGAAAGAGTATCATCAAACAAGCTGATGATAATTCTAGATCTGCAAAGTCCTTATGTGAGTACCAATTATGATTACATTTAGTATGTAATCGAAAAGATGCACCAAAGATTTTTTGACATCTAGAGAAAGGTAGGAAGCCCTAAGTTCTTGCAATATTCATTGTTCATGCACCTAATTATGTTCCACAACTTCAACATTATGGACCAGTCAAATTTTCAACATAGAAGATTCTATCATGAATAGATCAACCCTATACAACTATGGTTAAGGGTATGGAATTACACTTCTAGGGAAAATGAGTTTTGTGCATTTGAATATTGGGTAGTATACCCATTGTTGAGCAATCTAGGAGTGAATATGAATAGACTTCCAGTGAAAGTGTTACAATTATTGAGACCCTGCAAATTTGTAGATAAGTGAAATAGAGACCACAACTGGGGTGACTTCTATTGTCATTAGAGCTTGACTTTGATCAGAGTATATGGCTATTCTTAGCCACCACACATCTTGCCTTATAGAGTGCCACCCAGAATTTCAATCATGGAGTTCCTGTGGAAACTCATGCTGACAGATAGGGAGCATTTGGCCTCACATAGGAAAGGGACTTTTACACCAAGGCAGTTCATTGCCTCTGATTTCACAATTGGAAAGAGAGCCTATGACCCTGTAAATGGATGGTTGAGGCACTATAGGATGAATGATGCCCTGTATAGATATATTGATACAAAGGGATTTATAGAAAGTGCCAAAAAATTTTAACACCCACCATTACTATTACTAAAAGACATCATCCATGTGAGGAAGAGGATATGATCAGAAACATCCTTGAAGAGGATGTAATTTCAGAAAGATTGACAAACTATCATGATTTGATGGATTTGGAGCAGTAGCTAAAGAAGAAAGGGACCCCATTTGGTGGATATTTCCCAGGTATGCCCTATTTTAAAAGATTAGAGAAAATGATTAAATCATATGGCATACTTAGTTATCAAATTGAAGAGAAAATTGAAGACAAGGACAGAGGTCCAAACAAGCAGTCATAATTAGAGTACAACATTAGTTACTCCATACATAGCCCACCACCCCAGGATTAGCCACCTCATAATGAGGAAAATATAATTGACTTGACAGAAGTAAAAGAGGTTGAGGTATATGTAGAGCCTCCACATAAGAAACAAAGAGTGGAAGAAGGGGAGCCTTCTCTTGCAAAAACATAGAGGAAGAACATAGAAAAAATTAGTGCCCTATTCATAGGGACTAGTATCTATGACCACCAACTAAGAAAGGTCATTAGAGAAGGAAAGAAAAAGAGGGAGGACACTGATTACAATGTGGAAATGCCTCTTATATTGTGCCAAGATGAGACATAACTACATCAAGAGGAATTCCTAAAATATGATGAATTTATCAAGACTAAGGAATTCAAAGACTTCCTTATATGGGCTAAACAAGAGCAAGTTAGGGCACAATTGAAATCACAAGGAGGAGAAGCCATAACAAGTGAAGATTTACATGCTCTCCAAACATATGATCTAGAGTCTGAGAACATGACACCTGATGAGGCTAGACAACTTGTGAAGTCAAGTGGTATGTTACTAGTAGAAGGATGGGACCTGGCTTTAGCCTTCATTATTGATCAAATTAGAAGGCATCCAGATGTCAATATCTCAACAAAGACATAGATAGAATAGATGGTCAAAGGGTGTGGTTATGATTCCAAATCTCAAACCTTGGAAATGTGGTCTCTGGATCCTAAAAATTAGAAGCCCTCATTAATAAATGTCCAATAAAAGATAGAGGGAGATAAGATAATATGGTCTGTCCACAACACAGGAGACCTAGAGATTTCTTAGGCCTTGACCCATTTTTCTCACCTAAATTAGGCAACAGGAGTTTAGATGTTCAATAGATCCCATAAATTATTTGATGAAACAAGCCTTATTGCCAAAGACAAAGAACTAGGTCTAATGAAGATCAGTGCAATGGAAAAGATAATTGCAGATTTGACTCAAAAGTTACAAGAGATGCCTGAAGTTGTTCCTACTTAACCTAAGTAGGGTACAAATACTAAGATCTAGACCAAAGATACAGGGTATGCTGCATCAGAAATAGAGTAGGTAATTAAGGAGCATAATGAAGTTGTTTTGGGAGCCCTAACATAAATTTTATAGCATACAGTAAAAATATTAAAAGATAAAGTTGATGTAGTATATGGTGCCTATGGAAAATTTCCTAGATTGCAATTAGAAGTGAACAATTATGTTTCAATTTTAAATCCTTATTTTGCACCATGGTCAGTTAGGAATGGGTTATTTGAGAGGTTAGCATCATTGTAGTCACTGAGAATAGACTTCCCAAATATTGTCACCCATTTTAGAGATGAAATAGAATAGATTGGGGTGACCTTAACCTTTTTCAAAGGCAAGGAAATCAAATAGAGACCACGTTGAGTATGTTTGGGCCTGACTATAATAAATTTTTGCCTTCAATTAGGTCAGAGGACAATCAGATCAAGCCATTAGGAGTATGTAGAATAGATTTTGATACTTTAATACCTAATAAAGAGGTATATATTTATGAAAATGGCGAATTAGATATGGAGAGATACAATAAGATTTTAGATGAGGCATAAGAGATTTCAATAAGTTTATAACTGATGTCAAGAGCATAATAGATGCTAGATGGGAGAGGCGGAAGGTACAACTTGAAAGCATTCAAAGCTTTAATTGGCCTACAAAGGATGATGTCATAGCATGGGATGTTCTTACAAAGCCCAAGAAAAAGAAGCATGCCACTATTGACCTTGACAACATTGATGAAGAGTAGAAGGACACCTGGCACCTAATATTTGAGCACAGGGAGGTTAGTCATCTGAAAGATAAGTGTATGTTAGCCTATAATGGCAATCACTTAATCTTTCTACAAATATTGGAGGCTACCCAGAACATATTTAGACAAAGGTGCCAACTAACACAAGATTTCAAAGATTTTATTTGGATGTATTACTATTTTTTCCTTCCACCGCTTGGTCTCTTCTCGTCTTTTGTCATCTTCTAAGTTTTTAGGGTTAGGTCTTAAACCATCCGAAGCTTGTTGCATCCTTAATTTTGAAGGATTCCAAGATGGTTCTAAAGACTATATATAGATTTTTTGTATCATTTTGCAAAGATAATGAAATATATTGGAATATGATGAGATAAGAATTGCAAGCCAAACTACTCTATTTTCTGAGTTTTTGTGCATATTGTCTTTTGAATGTATTTGAAATAGTGATCAAATTAATTAAACACATTGCATTTTCTATCCTATACCTTGTGTTTGTCTCTTTATATTTATGTTTTAGCTCTTGTATGCTTAAATTGTAAGGCAATTTAGATATACCAATTACAAGGTAATTGTGCAGTTGCTTGTGAGTTTGTTCAAGGAGAGAATAAGTCTTGCAGGTGATCCCAGAGAGATAAGCATTAGTATTAGGATTTGATTGCAAGGGTATTGGAGTGAAAGGTAGTCTGTAAGGCATTCTACTCAAATTGCATGTATTTACATTAATCAGTTGTTGTGGATTCACATTTGATACAGACTCTTTGCCCAAGGATTAGGCACTAGTTAGGGTTTGGAAAATCATTTAATCATCATCCAATATTCAAGAAACAATAATTTTTTTTACATTTCTATCATAAATACATAGAATTTTAAGTACTTGTATCATAATATACAATGCAGTTTGTTGATTCCTTCAAGAGAGAATCAATAGGTTAACCCTCCTAAGTTTAGAGAATTATAAAAGGAAGAATGATGAGAATCCTTATCACATTACTATTTTCTATTGTTAAAATAATGGTTTGGATTATTAAGATCTGTATCAAATTAATTACAGTCATTTGCATATTATTCTATCTGTTGATATAGTAAAAGGCAATTAGCAATCTAGTAAAATACCTAATCCACTGTAATAGATAGTACAAGTCAGTAATCATTCAAAGGTAATACCTTCCTGAGTTTGTGGAGCTCAAAAAGGAGGATATTATCCAATCCAAATCAATTAGGCTTTCTCTTGCAAAGATTTAAGTTGGAAATATAAAGAGTGAGCATTCACACTATTTTAAGTTCTTGCAAGAAAAATCCCTAACAATATCCATCCTTGGTTTTAAAGAATAAATCATGCAACCATGAGACATAAAGTACATAAATGCAAATCTCACATAAAAGAATATATAATGAGCCATATATTAGGATTTAGGTTCCATCAAACTTTTAAATCCTTAATTTATTATTTTTTCTAATATCTTTTGTAATTTACGCATAAGAGGTTGAACCATTTAACCAACGGTGGTGAAAGAGGCCATGTAAAGGCAAAGTTCCTTTTATCGTTTATAATTTAGGAAAAAGAAAAAATAGCTAGTTGTCCCCTCTTGGAATCATCTATTTTTGGATACTCTTAAGAGGTTTTAAGAGCATCTATGAAAGTTATGATAGTTTTCATAAGATTCTATGAGAGGACTTATGACAGTTTATGACAGATTCCTTACACAGGTGGAAATGCATGAGGGATGCCTTATGATAGTTGTAAGACCATCTAAAAGAAGATATTTTTGGGGGTGGGCAGGAGGTTTTTCTAGGTGTTTTTTTACTGTTGTTTTATGATACCACAATGGTATTCATCCTCACAAATTCTTATAAATTGGGGCCTTGGGCTAGAGTTATTCATTTAGTCTTGTTCAGTTTCCAAGCTGGTAGCACACTGCTACTAGATTTCTATATAGGTTTAGAAATAATTATATTTCTATTTTATTATTAATTGGATTAGTAATATAATTTCCTCTCTTTCTATGGTGGGGTTTTTTCTTGAAAGGGCTTTTCCACATAAATCTAGTATTTTATGTGCAATGTTTTTCTAGTTCTTGTTTCAAGTTTGCAATCACAATATTGAGGGATAATCTTTGGTTTCAGATTGGCATAAATAATTAATTTAAGTTCTTATTGCAAGATTTATTCACCTTTTTTACAACATTTTTTATCAGAGCTAATAGTTATGTTGAAGGAGGGACACCTTTATGTTTAAGTGTTGAAGGCTTTTTGCTACGGTGGGAGATTTTGTTTTATGCATTTTTGGAAGATTTAAAAAAAAAATTCTACCATTGCCTCCACCTCTCATCAATATATTGAGAAGTTCAATGGTACTGGTTATGAAATGTGGAAGTTGAAAGTTGAAATCCTTGAAGAGAGAGATCAGTGGTTGCCAGTTTCAGAAGAAAAGAAACCAGAGGACTCTACCTTATCATATGCAAAGTGGAAAAAGTTAGACAAGAAGGCACGAGGATCCATTTGGTTATGTCTCTTAGACACTGTCCTCCTTAATGTTTCTACAAAAGACACAACCTACAAGCTATGTAGGAAAATAGGTGATATCTATCAAACTAAGAGTTTGTCTAACAAGATATATTTGATAAGGCATTTGTATTATTTGAAAATAAAAGAGGGTGAGTCTATTGCTAGAAATTTGAATGCATTTAATTTGATTTTAAGTCAGCTTTCTTCAATAGATGTTAAGATAGAAGACAAAGATAAATGTATCTTGCTGATTTTCTCTTTTCCCAATTCTTGGGAAAATATAGTTGTTTCCATCTGTAGTGGTGCTTCTGAGACTAAAATGGATACCATATTTCCTCTTCTTCTTTTAGAAGAGATGAGGATAAATACTATGAATGCTAGCTCCCAAGATGCCTTACATGTGCGAGATGGAAGGCCTAAGGAGAAAGAGGCTAAATGGAATAAAAAGAAGAAGGATAAGTCAAAAGGATGTTCTAAGACCCCTTGAAAGAGAACAGTGAATTTTTGGAACTATGGTAATAGAGGGAATACGAAGGAGTGAAAAAATAAGAAAAAGAGCACTGATACTTCCACGAATAAGTCCTCAGATGACAATGAATCTGATTCTTTATTTATTTTAGCTAATGTTTTTGCTAAGCATGCTTGGCTTGTTGATTCAGGTGCTTCCTACCATATGTCTCCTCACAAGGAGTGATTTTTTGAGTATAAGAAATAAGATGGAGGAGAATTGTTTCTTAATGATAAATCCTTAGTGATGATTATTGGAAAATAAAAGGTAAAGTTTTGTTTCAGTGATGGGAGGATTGTTTCTATTGATAATGTCTTACATATTCCAAATCTTACAATAATTTTACTTTTAGTTTCCAAGTTGAATGATTCTAGAATTTATGTGATATTTGATAAGTCTGGTTGCAGGTTGGT
>MU222017.1:57043-74286 GCA_018584345.1 Thuja plicata | reverse complement strand
TTTAACATTATAAATAATGATGGTGTAGTACTTTATATTTTTTCTATATCTATGTTATAGATTGTGAATCAATATATGAACTAGACAATACTCTCTACATATAAGTAGACATACTACACCAAAATAAAAAAGAAGCCCCTCTCACACTTGCTCAATTGTCTTTGATTTGTGAGTTTGTATTTCACTTTGTAGAGCCTACTCTATATTTTACAAACTACAGTTCTTTTTAAGATGGGTCAAACCAAATTTACTATTCTCCTTGTTCTCATTTTGCAATGTGAGAAATAATAATTATTCTATTATGCACTAAGTATTATAAAGTATTATGTATTATTAGGGCTCTCAAGAGGCTAAGTCAACATGTAAAAATAATGCTCTTCAAATGTTTAATAATCCTCTTCAAGATGCTTTACAAAAATTTCAATGGCCTTCACATGGTTATCATGACTATTAACTATTATTTTATTAATTTATTATTGACACCCAATGCTTCCTCTCCCACTTGTTCACATGTTTCATGTACTTTTTTCATCCAGACTCCAGCACTATATGTTTGTTCTATATTTTTTAAAAATTTATATCAAATATCAGTACATATTTTAATAAGAAAACATAAATAAACAACAACACAATGTGCGTTATTAACAAAATGGAGGTGAAATAGGATTAGTTTTATCATGCACAGTCATATGGAAATATAAAACTACTGTGAATTGGCAATTTAGTGCCAGTTTAACAGGATAAACCACTATCCCATGTGTTACTAGTTTCATATTTTGTTCCTTTCTCTGAGATAAATAAAACCCATACCGTAGATGATGGAAAATTTTACTTATCATCAGTCAAGAGTCCATCTGTACTCCTTATTTGTTCCTTTATACAATGCATTTTGTACAGCTAAAAAGATCTGGACATGGATAAATACTATAGAACATCATTAGTCTTCTCATTCTTATCTGTAACATTAATTATGACAACCACTTTACTATATGATGCACAGGAAGAAAAACAATAGGGTTTCTAAATTTCAAGATGTCAAATACTTATAAAAAAAAACAAACCATTATTTACGAATTATGACAAAATAATCATAATTATACACCATAGTCGGGCTTTCTCTTAATCCTTCTCCTTCACGATCTCATCTTCAGGCTGGGAAATTTGTTCAAAGGCCACATTTAAATAAAAGAGACTGTGACCTATTTTCTTTTACAAAGACAATGATATTCTACAAGAAGTTAACATTATAAGTCATTATCCAGGGGCATTTCATCCCTTCGTTCCTCTCTAGCTAATTTATTACTTCTTTTGAAGCCCTCGTCCTATGACCTAATTGTAATATCGAAAAGTCTTAACCATTCCACAACGTGGAAAAAGTATTTTAGAGTTTTTTTATTTAAAACGATTTTATCATGCTGGCCTGATTAAATATGGAGGCGGCCTTTCCAAGAACACGATTGGGCATATTAGCATGGATGATTCTGGTTTGCTCCTCTCATCTTTCTGAGATGAACTTGCATGGCTATATAAAGTAAAAAGTTGTAGGTCGTTATTATAAGTACATTAAAAAATACAATTGATATTGTGGACTATAAAAAGATCTTTCCTTTTCTTTTTTCCAACACATAAAGCTATATAATAACTGTGTTTCACAAATTTGAAGTTCCAAATTCAAATTTTTGGAATGACCCTCAAGATATCTAGTTTGTCAAATCATAAATTTTAAAATCTTTCCCAAAATTCAATATGCACCTATAAATTAGATCTACTTGATTTTCACAACTACTACTTCAATTCTTTATGTTTTAAATTCAAAAGATAATTTACCAGCTCTCGCATTAAAACATTTCAAATTATGTCTATGTAAATAATTCATTTCTAAGTGATTTTAAGTATCTATAATCCACTCCATATACAATATCTAAAACATTCATCACATACTTTATTTTACTATTATATATCATTAAATCAAAGCCAAAGAGTTGAAGGTAGACATCTTTAAACTATGAGACTCTAATATATTTATCAAGATGCTCAATCTTCATTACAATTATAAACATAAAAAAATAAATCTTTATTTGCTGGTATAAA
Organism: Thuja plicata; assembly: GCA_018584345.1. Classification (NCBI taxonomy): domain Eukaryota; kingdom Viridiplantae; phylum Streptophyta; class Pinopsida; order Cupressales; family Cupressaceae; genus Thuja; species Thuja plicata. The sequence goes on along the minus strand of MU222017.1, from coordinate 72,195 downwards.
ATATTTACAAGTCATAGGTACATTTTCACAACTTAGATTGAAGTTTGTTAGCACTTATCAAAAATTTTCTTGGTTACATGTCTTCTTTCCTTGTCTGTGCAATTGTTCATATGATCTATGGTCTGTAACCCTAAGTCTCTCTGAGAAAGTCTACTTTAATTAATGAAAATATTGCTATGTCTTGCAAAGTCTTAAACCCTATTTTCAAATTTCTAGTTGTTGGTTGCAAGAAGCCCTAAATCCTTTCCTAGACATATTCTATTTTGTCATTACCTTTTCGAGCCACTTAAAATCCTTCTAAGTCATGTGCTTATTAGCCTTGTCTTTACCGCTGAATCTCGCAATGAGATCGAATATGCTCTATTTTTCTTGAGATTGCACGCGCACCCTAGATCTTTTTCTAATCAGTCAGCTGGCACTAAGTTGCTAGATTTATTTCAAGTTCAGGATGTTATTCAGCGATCACGTGAGGGCCGTGGATTTTGTTTTGTTCATAATCTCATCAAACGATTGGTGTGTAATCTCATGATAAAATCAAGGGTTCAAGATCTTTTCAGTGACTTGGGGATTTCCTTTGTCTCGTGATCTCAAGATAAACCTATGGTCAAGGCAAGGTTACTTTTTCTCTTTGGTTGTGAGATCTCAGATGGATTCAGGGTTAAGTCAAATGTCTCGAGATATCATGAGGGTCGTTGATCTTGTTCTATTAGTGTTCTCATCATGTGGTCTGCGCTTGATCTCTTAATAAAATCAATGGTTAAAAGATATTATCGTGACTTGGAGATCTCTTTAGTCCCGTAATCTCTAGATTTGACCATGGGTGAAGGATTAACTTGCCAGAGTTATGAATTTCCTTGAGTCTCATAATCTCTAGATTGATGCTTGAATCAGGTAAAGTTAAGGTGGGACAGAAGAGTTTAAGTCAAAACCATTGATTGAATCAAGATCTTGTGGCTGGCATGTGATCTTACAATGAAATAGTCAAGTACAAATTTATGCATACATTAAGCACAAATCATTGATGGAGATTTGATGGAAGGGCTTACGCGTAATCTCATGATGTGACCCAAGTTAAGGAAAGTATCTCATGACTTGGAGATCTCTTCAGTCACGCAATCTCATAATGAACCCATGGTTTGCCAGATCAGGTTGAGTTATTCAGTGATGTCTCTTTGTTGAGGTTTGACTCAAGTTAAAGTTAACTTGCCAAGGTTATGTTTTTTCCTTAAGTTGCACAATCTCAGAATGAACTAAGGTTGTAATCAAGACAAGTAAAGTTAAAAGTGGGCCAGCCGAGATAAAATTTAAGTCATGGATGTAGTGTTGATCTTGTGGATGGCACGTAATCTCATAATATTTTTCTGATTTCAAAGAAAGTCTCAAGATTCAACGCAGGTCGTTGATCTTGTTAAGTACTTGCCTTAATTTTGTGGCGTGTGCTTAATCTCAGAATGTGACTAGAGTTAGCTAATGGATTCAGTGACTTGGAGATAAGAAGAAATAGGCTAACCAGAGTTCAAGGCTAGTTCAAAGTAGGTTAAGGGCCGAGGTTAGAGATAAAGTAAAGACTAGACAAGTTCAGAAAGATCGTGTGGCTGGCATAAAGCCTCAAAGACAAAGAGATTGAGATATATCCTTTGAGGCATTGCGCTTGTGTCCCACCTGTCCAAGATCAGATCTGAAAGCCCAGGTAACCTAAAAAGAATCTACGGCTCTATTTTAAAGTATAAGAAAGTTTGAATCTAGATTTTTAATGGACATGTTCGCGTTGTTTGTAGCCGTTTAACTACTTTTAAAATTTTTTTAAAAGATTTTCTCAAGGTTTTCAAGTGGTGTTTCATGTCGTCTTGTTGCAGAACATTAAATAGGTGAATTTGATCTTCTAGGCTGTATGTTTACACCTGTTGGATGTCTTATGGAGGAGAGATTGTTGTTTGTAATACATTCATTATAGAAATGATCTTTTAGGGTTTCTATTAGCATGTAAACAATATTTTAAACTGTTGGCTTATCCTATTTTATTCTTCACCATAAATAAGGAGTGATCTCAGAGTTTTATAATGCAGATTTGATCAGATTTTCAAGAACATGAGCTTTCCCAGAAAGGTAATTGACTTTCTATAGATCTGAAGGGTTAAATTTCCTGAAATAATAAATAAAGACAAGACATTCCATCTGTTATTCCTTTTGTAGGACATGGTTCTTCAGTTTCCCAATAAGTTGGTGGCTAGATCAGATTTCTTATAGGCTGAGCAAGGAATATATTACCAGAATGGATGATAGAGCTGCTTGGATTGTTGAAATGAATTTAATGTTCTCTGTCATGTAATATTTAATGAGTTTTAGCCCTAATCCTAAATGATCTAAAGCTTGTTGCAGTCCTTGGCTTATAAAAGGACTTCCAAGATCATTTAGTGGTAGCTAGAGAAAATTTGGGCAAGTAGCATAAGGCATAAACCTTTTACTATTTTCTGGAGTGAGTATAACATATTTATATCTAGAGAGTATTATCAGAGAAGCAGAAAGTTACAAATATTTTGCATTTATTGAAGTTGTATATGATTTAAAACATTTTAGAATTGAAACTAGTCTCTTTGTACTTAATACAACAATTCTAATTCAAGTCTCTCATTCTTTCTTGCCTCCTAAGTTTTGAATCTTCTGGTTCACTGCATAAGATTTCTTTATGTATTTGTTTTAGTCCATAGATTTGATCAAGGATCAAATTAAAATCCTCTTTGGATAAGACATAGACTCTTTGGCTTTGTCTATATAAGGATTATTAAGAAGTGTATGATTTAGAGTTATCTATGTTTATGGTTTTGATTCCTTGCCAATAGTTAGTTTCTCTGTCATGTGTCTAAACTAGAATCATTTCCCAATGGATAAAGCACTAACAGTAATTAGTATCTTCTACTTTTATACATATCTGAATAGGTTTATCTATACTCTGCCCTATCAAAAACATCAAAACCATTCGAGTCCCTTTAAGTTTTGTGGTTGTTGGTTTTGGTCTTGCATGGTAGAGAATAGTCATTGAATGAGTGGTTATCATTTTATACTTTCTTGCCATTTATCTATTGTTAAAATCTAGAAGTTCTAAGGAGTTGAAAAGAGTTAAATATCAATAGGGATTAGGTGCACCCACCTTGGTTTTGTAGAGCCAAAAGTGTAGAGGACAGTCTTGTCCTATAGTTGGTCCAGTTAATTTGTAGAGCTCTCATACTTGGAATTAACCATCCTAATATTAGTCTAAAGGTATATTAGTTTCTTTAATAGCATAAACATTTTCTAGCACCAACAAAATGGTGACTCTGCTAGGGAAAGAACATTGGGGTTTTTTAACCTTATCAGGGAGATTCTTGTATAAATAAACTAAATCAATTTTGAGAGAGAGTTAGCCCATCCTAGTCACCCACAAATGGTGACTCTACTAGGGATTCAGTTATAGATTCATTGTTTGCAAAGACATATTCCTCAAACTTTTGTAAAAAGAGTCAAGTCTTTTCTATCTGTCATTGCAAAGTGTCTGAAAGTGCAAGTTGTTCAAGAAATACCTATACAATCTCACATATGGTGAGTGGTGACTCTGAGTTCTATGATTTGCACCAGTGTGCATGTTTGAAGAAAGACTACAAAGATGATGCAATGAGGGATAGTAAGAGGGGCCAAAGGCTTTCCCAAGTAGAAAACCAGCTTTCAGACATAACAATGTAGAATCCAAACACATAGAGTGAGAGGAGCAAAAAATATCATATATTTCATTAATTGATCAAAATCATTACATGTCGGGCTGTAAGGCCTTCCCATTTTTGGCCATATACAATCAATGAAAATTACAGAATGATCTTCATACATGCAAGGTCACAAACTTGCCATTCAATATCTCAATAGTTAATCTTCTATCCAATTATACTGTCTTTCCAAACTGATACCCACAAACAAAGAACATAGAAACAAATATATACAAGAGTCCACCAAAGAGGTTGGTGCTCAAATCCATAAGAGAGACCCAAATTTAGGTCTAGATAGATCCCAATGAGAGACCCAACATAAATTATGCCATGGAAAATAAATGTATAAGTCGGCGAGATCAGGATAAACAACTTGGAAGAAGCAAACTGAGAAACAACAACATCTCAGGAATAGAGATCACCGAGCAATAGGAAAATGACTCAGGCCAAGAATACTCAAGAAAAAGAAAACCAACTTGAGACAAGCATACCCAAGAAATAGAAAAAAAATCAAAACAAGCATACCTGAGCAATAGACACCAACTCAGAAAAAGCATACCTAAGTAATAGGGTAACAGAGTACTTCACAGAGCAGCCTCCAAAAAAAATAAAGAACAAAAGAAAACATGTTTTTGGTTGAGCAAGATTGCCAAGGACCCAAGATGCTCCCGCATCAGACACCAAGGGTTACAAGAAATGATTCCCTAATCATGTATCAGGTCCAACCTAAAATGAATCCAACTTAGATTGAGAAATCTAAGATTTATCCTCAATCGGTCTATTCTTCCATTTTACCAGATACTCCATGTTTTCCTTTCCTCTTGTACTTCTACCAATTCTCTGTTTCAAAAGTTGTTCAACTTCCTCTATCTATTTCTTAGGATAATCACTTAGTACTGTCACTTCTTCATCAGGTTCATGATATTCATACAAGTCTAAAATATTAAATATAGGTGATACATCCATATCATCAAGTAATTCAACTTCATAAAAGTTTCCACTTCAAATCTTCTCAGTATTTTGCAAGGACCAAATTTCTTCATCTTAAATTTTCCATATGTTCCAATAGGAAATCTTCCTTTGTTCAAATGAACCACTACAACATCACCAACTTCAAAAGTTTTATGTCTCCTTGATCTGTCTGCACTATCTTTGTACTTCTAATTTTTTTCTCCAAATTTTGTTTTACATCTTTATGCAATGTCTTCATGAATTCATAAAATTCCTCTACTTCAGCACTTCTTTTTCTCTTCTCCAAAAATATCTCTTAAGTCTAATATACCTCTCCATTGTATGAAAAATCTTCTCATGCCAACATCAAATCCTAATTACTTGGTGTGTCTCCAAATAGGTATCTCAACAAATTACCCAAACTTTGGTATACAACCTCTGTTTGTCCATCAGTTTGTGGATGAAATGTAGAACTATATTTCAACTTAGTATCCAAATTCTTCCAAAGTGTTTTCCAAAAATAGCTTACAAATTTATTGTCTCGGTCAGAGATGATACTCCTCGGTTATCCATGCAATCTGACAATCTCCTTAAATAAAAGATCTGCTATATGTACTACATCTAATTTTTTTCTACATGGTATGAAATATATCATATTTAAAAATCTATCCACAACAACAAATATGGAATCAATACCTCTTTCTGTCCTCAGTAAGCCAAGAACAAAATCCATATTGATATCACTCTAAGGTTTTACGGGAATAGTAATTGGTGTATACAATCTAGTATTCTGACTTACTCCTTTTGCAACTTGACAAAATCCACAACTTTTCACAAATTTCTGCACATCCTTATACAACTGAGGCTAAAAATATACTTCCTTCAGTAAACTCAATGTTTTATCAATACCAAAATGTCCAACCAAACCACCACTATGTTTCTCCTTTATCAAATGAGTTCTCATTGATCCTCTCAGTATGCATAACTGAATCACTTTCAACAACATATCTTCCTGAAAGAAATAGTCTTCATACTTACTTGATTTATTTGAATTAGGTGCTCTGCACACTCTCCACTACTTAGAAAAATCAGGATCACTTTCATACAAATTATTCATATCATCAAAAACTAAGAACTTTGATTCTCATTTCAGCCAACGAAGATCTTCTTCTACTCAATGCATTAGCAACTCTGTTAGAAAATCCACTCTTATGCTTTATCACAAATGTGAAACTCTGCAAATATTCTATCCATTTCATATGTCTCTGATTCAACTTATTTTGACTACCCAAATATTGTAAATCCTTATGATCAGTATATACCACAAATTCATTTGGCATTAAGTAATATATTCACTTCTTCATAGGTTGAACAATAGCGTAGAACTATTGATCATAGAAAAAATATTTCATTTTAGCATCATTCAACTTTTCACTAAAGAAAGCAACAAGTTTACCTTCTTGAGTCAACACATCTCCAATTGTACTTCCACTTGCATCACATTCAACTTGAAATACCTTATTTAAATCAGGTAAGGCTAACATAGGTACTTCAACAACCTTCAACTTCAAAGTCTCAAAACTCTTATCACCTCCATGTGTCCATTTGAATTCTCTTTTGTCTCCTCTCATTGTCTCAGTCATAGCATAACAAATAGAACTAAAATTTCTGATAAACTTTCTGTAAAAAATTGCCAATCCATGAAATGATCTTACCTCACTGACATTCTCAGGTGTAGGCAACCTAAGTATAGCAAAAACCTTCTCAGCATCCATCTTCAAACCATCAGCTGAAATCACAAAACCCAAATACACAAGTTCTTCTTTCATGAAGGAACACTTTTCAGATTTATCAACAACTTTTTCTCTTTTAATCTCTCCAATACTTTCCTTATATGCATCAAATACTCTTCTCTAGTCTTACTTAATATCAAAATATCATCCAAGTATACAATCACACATTTATTCAAGAATTTATTCAAAACTTCATTAATTAACCTCATAAATGTACTCGGTGCATTGGTTAAACCAAAAGGCATAACCAACTACTCATACAAACCTTCCTTTGTCTTGAAAGCAGTCTTCCATTCATCACCTTCTTTGATTTTGATATGATGATATCCACTCTTTAGATCAATTTTGGTAAAATATCTCGCTCCACTCAAATAATCCATTATATCATCCATTCTCGGTATAGGAAACCTATACTTCACTGTGATCTTATTGATTTCTCTTGAATCAATGCAAATTTTTCAATCTCCATTCTTCTTAGGTTCCAATACTGTTGTACTTCACATGGACTCAAACTTTCCCTAATCAAACCTTTATTCAACAATTCATGAACTTATCAGTTAAGCTCTTCATTCTCGATCGGTGTTAACCTATGTGGTGCTTTGTTCGGTAAACTAGCTCCAAAAATTAGATCCATATAATGACTAATATCTCTCATTGGTGGTAAACCATCAGGTATCTAAAATTATCTCTTTGTACTTAGTTAGTAACTTCTCAACTTCTACAGGAATTTCATCTTCTGTATTCTTACTCGATTTGTTAGGAAACAAAGCATATAATATATCATTTATTTTCAAATCCTTAACAAACTATCTACCTTCCATCAAACAAAATTTCACAGATGTACATATCTCACCAACAGATTCTTCAACCAAAGGTAACAAAACTTGTTTCTTGCCATCAACCCACATAGAATATCTATTCAATATTCCATCATGTTTAGCATGTCTATCATATTGCCAAGGTATACCCAACAAAATATGATAACAATCCATTGGCATAATATCACACAACACCTTATCATAATATTTTCCAATTTTCAGATTCACAAAACATTGTTCACTCACCATTAATGTATGCTCATCCTTGAAACATGAGTTCTGATAGGGCTTCAGATGCTTCATCCTTTCCAACTACAACTTTGTGACCATTTCCTCAAATGCCAGATTCTTCAAGCTTCCACTATCAACAATTACCTTCCAAACTTTGTCTACAACTCTACATTTGGTCTTGAACAAACTTTTCCTGATAGGATCTTGCTTATCTTTTTCACTCCATACTATCCTTCTGATCATGAGATTTCCTTCCTTCTCAAGTTCATTTGGTCACTCCTCTTGCACCCAAGCATTTTTTCTATTACTTACTTTCTTGCTTACATGTGTACACTCAAAATATTTATGTCCTTCCTAACCACATTGTAAAAAGTTACTTGGAACCATTTTCTACTATAACCACCTTGGGAGTAATTGCCTCTTCCTTTGTATGAAATTTTACCTTTCCATTCAATCTTTCCTTTGTCTTGAGATGTGTCTAAAATTGACTTGTCCAGTTCAGATCTACTATTTTCACAATGAGATCTACCTCTTCCTCTAGGGAATCTACCACCTCTACCTCTCTATCTTTGTTCATATCTTTTGTTCAAATTCTCCTCAGCTTTTAGGGAAAACTAATATGCCTCTTCAATGCTTTCAATCTTGACCAAGCTAATCTCATCTTGTATGGAACTTCTTAATCCATTTAGATATCTTTCCACTCTTTCAACTTCATCTTCAACATGTCCAGATCTGATGTCCAATCTGTAGAATTCTTCAGGACAGTCTTTTACCGATCTATCTTTCTTCTTCAAACTTTGCATTCTCCTAATCAGGTTAATTTGATAATCACAAGGTAGAAACTTGGCTTTCAATTTCTTTACCATCTTATCCCATACCTTTATTTTCTCTTTACCTTTCTTCTTTTGATCCAATTGCAAATTCTCCCACCATAAGGATGCATGACCTTTCAACTTTTTACTTGCAATCTTGACTTTCTTTTCCCCTAATTCATTCTCATATTCAAAATAATTTTCCATCTCAGTTATCCAATCTATCAATTCATCATAATCCAATTTTTCATTATACTCAGGAGGATTAAACTAAGGCGTGGAATTTAAACTTGTCAAAGTTTGCAGGAATCTATCTTCTTCCTTATCCATCAAAGGTGTGGGTGCAACTTCACCTTGAGCTTCTTCAACTTCATCATCACTAACATCTTCAAGATGTCTTCCTCAGTGTTGGGCTTTCTCAAAAACTTTCAATCTAGCAGCTACTTGTCTTATCATATCAGCTAGACCTGGATCTACATTTCCTCTCCCACAAACCATCTTGAATCCCTCTACAATTGTAGGTCAGATCACAATCTGCCACCCCACAACAATATCAACCAACTAGGGTTAGGGCTTACAAGAAGGAACTTAGATCTCACTAATGTTCTTATACCACCTAATGCAAGGAGGGATAGTAAGAGGGGCCAAAGGATCTCCCAAGTACCAAACCTACTTGTAGATACACAATGTTGAAGCCAAACACATAGAGTGAGAGAAGGAGAAGAATATATCATATATTTCATTAATTGATCAAACTCATTATATGTCGGGTTGTAAGGCCATCCTGGTTTTGGCCATATACATTCAATGAATTATAGAATGATTTGTTATAATAGTCCCAAAGGATAACTGAGAGGGAGGGGGTGAATCAGTTATCAACTAATTTAATTCTTTTCTTTTATTAACTCCAGAATACAATAAAGTAAATGCACATTAAGATAACACAATAGACAAAACCACAATTTGGTTATAGGGAAACCAAATGGTAAAAACCCCAGTGGGAATTAACACCCACAATGAGCTATACTTGTTTATAATAATCCCTGTTAGAAGATCTTGCAACCCTGTTTGAAGTTGTTCTTTACAATACAATAAGTATAGTGACCTGGTTAAGGGTTTGACCCTGTTAGGAGTCTTTTACAAAAAACCCTGTTAAGGGTGAGGACTCACTGTCCAAAAGCTCATTGCTTCAATGGTGAAGGCTACAACCTTCTGTAGAATAGATATGCACTATATCTGATGATGAACTGTAGAGTAGACCTGATGTCTTGATCAATTCTAATGTATTGTAATCTTCCACTACATCTTCACATAGATCCTTGATGAATGAAATATATCTAATATTCTACTCTACACTTTTCCTGTATCTTTTATTATCATTCACACTTAGTGTTCCACAAATGAACCACTATAAGTATCTCCCTCAAAGTATGAGATCATGGGACCTATTAAGAAACTCTTTATAAAATCCTTGTCCGCTTAACTAACCACACAAGCATAATTACAACCACGCAATATAAACTGATTAGATGTGATGCTTCACTAAGTTGGCCTCACCAAATTAACTCTAACTTTGCAATCTTGTTGAAACATGTTTGGCGCCTTTAGATAATTGTCTTCAACTCATAACTAAAATTGAATATATAAACACATATCCTAAAGATAGGTGCAACTAAAGAACAACTGCAATATGTCAGCTCTATATAGAAAAACTCCAGAAACTGTAACTGCCACTAACAAAATTACACAACACAACTGAAACTTCATATCTGAGTCTACATGTATGAACACATCATAATAAACATGTCTGCAACATGATTATAACCACACAAGGCTTGATAACATCATTCTGATAAGTACATATAGAACACTGATGTATATTATATGTTTTCATCAATGACAAACATATAATCAACTAGCTGCCAGAAGTAAATCTCTAAAAATCTCCCCCTTTGACATTGATGGCAACATATGATATTAAAAGCATCTTCAACACATGGTTTCTTCTTTCTTTTTACAATCTTCTCAATGTCCTCATCAAAGATTCCTCTACACTGTTGTAGCTCCTCTGTCTAAGTTTATACTCCCCCAGAGTATATTCTCCCCCTTACTATATACTCCCCCTTTGACATCAATGGAAAAGGGTGCCATAAACAATTAGGCACAGGTACTACTCTAGAAGTAGAGTAGTCAACCATTCATTAGTCACTAAGGACTGATGTTCTTGCTGCTTTATCTAATCAGACTCAAGAGAGGTAATTACTCCCAACTTCTTCCTGAGATACTCAAAAGTATCTTTTGATAAAGGCTTTGTGAAAATATCTACCAACTGTTCTTTGGTGCTCACATAGTCCAATTTTACTTCATTATCTGCAACTTTTTCTCTAATAAAATGGTATTTAATCTCAATGTGCTTTGTCTTTGCGTGCATCACAGGTTTTTTGGACATGTTGATAGTACTGGTGTTATCACAGTGAATAACAATAGGATAGTCAACCTGTATACCAAAATCTTTAACCATCTACTTGATCCAAACCATTGTTGAACAATTCAATGTTGTTGTAACATATTCAGCTTCTGTTGTCAACTGAGAGATACAATTCTCCTTCTTGGTTACCCAATAAACCAACCTATCTCCAAGAAATAATGCTCCTCCAGAAGTACTCTTCCTATCATCAAGACAACCTTCCCAATCTGTATTTGTATACACATGAAGTTGTACATTCTCTGATTTAGGATACCATAAACCATAGTCTATAGCTCCCTTTAGATATCTAAATATTCTCTTTATTTCCATTCGGTGATTCTATTTTGGTTCAGCAACAAGTCTACCAACAATGCCAACTACATTAGATATGTCTGGGCTAGATTGAGTAAGATATATAAGTTTTCCAATCATAGACTTATACAATGTCTTGTCAACTGCTGCGGAATCATCTTCTTTAGAAAGCTTGCTTCCTATTATCATAGGAGTGTATACTGGCTTACAATCTTCCATCTTGAAAGTCTTCAATATTTCCTTAATATATTTGGACTGATTTATAAATATTCCTTTATCTGTCTGCTTTATATTCAATCCCAAAAAGTATTTTATAGGACCAATCATGCTCATTTCAAATTCATTATGCATTTCTTTTGCAAATTCTAAACTAAGGTTGTCATTACCTCCAAAGATAATGTCATCAACAAATATGGCAACAAGTAATAATCCATCAGGTGTCTCTCTTATGAATAGGTTACAATCTCCTGCTCCTTTATTAAATCCAATCTTGGTAAGATAACCATCTAGTCTCTCATACCAAGCTCTTGGGGCCTGTTTAAGTCCATAGAGTGCTTTCTTCAATCTGCATATCATGGTTGGTTTATCTGATAGATTAAATCCTTCAAGATATTCTATTAGACTTTTTCCTTCAAGTCACCATTCAGAAAGGCTGATTTGATATCCATTTGATAAACTTTGAAGTCTTTGAATGTTGCATAGGCCAAGAATAACTTAATGGCTTCTAATCTTCTCACAAGAGAAAATGTGTCAGTGTAATCTATCCCTTCCCTCTGCGCATATCCTATACACACTAGTCTTGCTTTGTTTCTGACCACTGTACCATCTTCAATCATCTTGTTCCTGAATACCCACTTTGTTCCAATCTCATTTTTGTCACTAGGTCTAGGAACCAATTCCCATGTGTCATTTTTTATTATTTGATCTAATTCTTCTTCCATTTCTTTTTGCCAATCAGAATCCTTGCAAGCATCTTCAACATTTAATGGTTCAATCTGTGAAAGTAAACATACCTCTTCATCCACTGTTAACCTTTTTGCTTTTGATCTAGTCAGAACACTGATGCTCTGATATCCAATGATATCATCTTTTGAATGATACCTAGATGTGAACTTTGAAAATTTTGGTGTGACATCCTCATCTGTAATCTGTGATACTTCTTTGCTTAATTGAGGTTCATTAAATGATACATCAATACAATCAAACATTTCTTCAATAATAGTGTCTTTACTGCTAGGCTTGGGTTCATCCTCAATCATAGGTGCATATTCATAGTACCTTTCTTGAACCATGAATTTCTCATCAATCTTTACATGAGTACTTTCAATTATCTTCTTTAATCTCAAATTAAAACATTTGTATGCTTTGCTTTTAGTAGAGTAACCAAGGAAAATACCTTCATCGCCTCTAGAATCAAACTTACCAACACCACCATCTCTCCTGATGTAGCACTTGCTGCCAAATATTTTGAAGTATTTTACTGTAGGTACATTACCAAACCAAAGTTCATAAGGTGTCTTATCCACGCCTGGCCTTAGTTGTGTTATGTTGATAGTATATACTTTTGTATTGATTGCATCTCTCCAATAGGTGTGCGCAACTTTTCCTTCAATCATCATAATGTGCGCTATATCAAGTATGATCATGTTCCTTCTTTCTGCTATCCCATTCTGTTGTGGGGTTCTGGGTGCACTCAATTGTCTTTTAATTCCATGTTCTTCACAGTAGTTTTAAAACTGGTCAGAGGTGAATTCTCCTCCTCTATCTGATCTTAGACACTTTAGTTTTAATCTAGATTCATTCTCCTCTTTAGCTTTGAATATTTTGTACTTCTCAAAGGCTTCAGACTTCTCCTTTAAGAACTCAACTCACATCATCCTTGAAAAATCATCAACAAACAAAATGAAATACCCTTCTTCGTAATATGATCTAGTTTGAGCAGGACCACATAAATCTGTATGAACTAGATCTAACCTGTTTTCAGCTGAGTTCTGCTTGCTTCTGAAAGAGCTCCTTACATGCTTTCCCATAACACATTCCCTGCATATTGTGTCAACTGGTCTTGAAATACTAGGAAGATCTCTAACTTCCTTGACATTGCTTATCTTTACTATATTATCAAAATTAATATGATAGAGTCTCTTGTGCCATAACCAAATGTCATCCAATTTTGCAACAAAACAACTTACATCTAAATTGAACTGAAAAAAATTACCTTTTATCTTTGAGCCTGATGCAATCATGTCTCCTTCTTTGTTGTTGATAATGCATTTGTTGTCTTTGAATTCCAAATGATAACATTTGTCAAGAAGCTGTCCAACACTTAGTAAATTGTGATGTAATCCATCAACACATAGAACATCATGTGTCTTATTCTTTCCATCCAGGGTGATAGATACTCTGCCTATGATAGGTTTGGGAGTGTTATCTCCAAATCTAAGCATACCACCTTTGTACTTATCTAGATGAACAAATCTGTCTTTTGTTGGAGATTTGATTCTAAACAGTTGATTGATTGTATGTTTGTCATTGATGACAATATATAATACACAGCAATACTTCTGTATGTACTTATCCATATGATGACATGAATACTTGCATGGATAGATACATGTTGTTGACATGTTTATTATGCTATGTTCATACACATAGACCCAGATATGATGTTTCAGTAAAGATATGTAATTCTGTTATTGACGGTTATAGTTCTGGAGGAATAACGGTTTAAGGCCGACGTATGTAACATGTTTATTGAGTTGTGCCTATCTTCAGGATATGCATGTGTATATGCATGATGATTTATGAGTTTTTGATATTAATCTAAAGGCGCCAAACATATTTCAAGAATATTACAAAGTTATGGTCAATTTGGTGAATCCAACTTAGTCAAGCTACGCGTCTATTCAGTTTATACTTGCGTAGTTGTAATTATGCTTGCACGCTTAGTAGAGCCAACAAGGATGTTATGAAGAGTTTTCTAACAGGTCCCGTGATCTTATACTTGGAGTATGTACTTATAGAAGGTCATTTGTGATAAGAAGAGTTGCGAAAGCCAGAGATAAGAAAAGCAGAGCAGAGTGTTAAAGCAGTAGAGCTATATTTATCATGTGTTGATAATATAGATATTGAATTTGAAGCTTTCAGAATACATATAAGATTGTTGTAGTGCTTTACAAGAGGTTAAAGCATCAATGTACAAAAGGAACTGATCAGACAAGCAGTCTCACAAATAGTAGTTCACCTTGTTGATACAGTGTGTATCAAATAACCAGAAGGTTGTAGCCTTCACCACTTGGACTGTGAGTCCTTGGATAGTGAGTCCACCACCCCTAATAGGGTTATTGTAAAAGACACCTAATAAGGTTAGACCCTTAACCAGGTCACTATATTACTATATTGTAATGAACAACTCCTAACAGGGTTGAATGATCTTTTAACAGGGATTACTATAAACCAGTATAGTTCTTTGTGGGTGCTAGTTCCCACCGGGGTTTTTACCATTTGGTTTCCCCATAATCAAATTGTGTGTTGTGTAATGTGTTATCTAAATGTGCATTTACTTTATATCAATCTAGATTAATAAGTATAAGAAAAAGATAAATTTGTTGATAATTGATTCACCCCCCCCTCTCAGTTATCCCTTAAGTATTCTAACAATTGGTATCAGAGCCAAGTGCCTTGGAGAGAAAGCCTAACAGCTTAAGGTGGATTAGATGGCACACTTCAAAAAAGAGAGTACTAAGTTCGATGGAGAGAACTATCTAGATTAGAAGAACAAAATGATAACACCTCTACAATGTGTTGGCTTTGAGATCTTTGAGATTGTTACACAAGAAGTTGATATTCCATCTTTAAAAGACCTTGCAAAGGGTGATGCTAAAAATAGATAGAAGGAGGTATTCACAGCAAATGCTATTGCCAAAGAAGCCCTTATTAGTGCCCTATCAGACAGTGAATTTTCTGAGATCAAGAAAGTTGACCGAGCTTATACCATATGGAATTATTTGGAAGATATGTTTGAAGGAGACATCCAA
>MU222007.1:3451-14014 GCA_018584345.1 Thuja plicata | reverse complement strand
AATGTCTACAGAAGATGGTTGAGCTATAGTATTAGTATCATGTGTAGGTAAAGGATTGGTATAGATTTGAAGGTTTTGATTAGGAGGAGAAATAGATTTATTTCTATTACCATCAAAATTATCAATAAATAAATCTTTAGAATCAATCAAATCTTGAATCTTATGCTTGAGAGAGTAACATTTTTCAGTGTCATCGCCATTCTGGCGATGGTATTGGTAGAAAGGTTGGGAATCAAAAGATTTTGAAGCCATCATGGTATGAAGAAGAGGTTGAATAGGAGGCAAAGTAATCATGCTAGCACTTAACAACCTATTCATTCTAGAATAAAAACTTTTAGAGAGAGGAGTAAACGTATGATTCATACGGAAAGTAGTAGGAGCATTATTAGATGTAGCCGCAACTTGATCAGCAACCATATTCATCTATTTATTAATCTTGACATAGTTGTTAGGTTTTTGAAACTTATTAGGATTAGGAGCATTGTCACCCTTATCAACTAGAACAGGAGCCATTGGAGTGTTTCTCTCAAACTGACTCACTTGTAATTGATAATGGTGAAGTGTTGCACATAATTGTTCAAAGGAGGTAAATTCAGTAAGTAGAATCTTATCCCTAATATCTTTTTGTAAATTTTCAATAAAAATATGTTGAATATCAATATCAAGAATAGGATAAGAAATTTGAGCATGCAAATGCTTAAATCTACCAATAAAATCTATCAATTTTTCTTTAGTGTTTTGCTTACAGTGCATTAAATCAAATAAGGACACTTACGGTCCAATGTTATTTTGAAATTTTTGAATGAAGGAATTAGCAATTTTAGGAAAGGAATCAATGGAATAGGGAGGTAAGGAACAATACCATTGTAAATCCTTATCTTGAAAGGTTCTATCAAACAACTTAGCTAAAATCCTATGGTCATGAGCATAATCACTACAAAGGATTTGAAAAGTTTTAACATGAGTAATAGGATCACCTTTGCCATTATAATTCTCAAGACGAGGCATATTGGCTTGTTGAGGGATAGTAGCATGAGTGATAACTAGAGATAAAGGACTACCCATATCACATGTAGGAATGCTAAATTTAGATTGAGTTAAAGATGCAAGTTGTTGTAAAGATGACACGGTTTGAGCAAAACTAATAATTGTAGAATCATTAGAGGAAATAGGTGGCATAGCAATATAAGGAACACTAGGAAAAGTGTAAGAAGCAGCAGGAATATAAGACACAACTGGTGGAACATTAGGAACCATAGATGGAAGAGGATTAGTATAAGTAAAAGGCACACAATGATATGAAGGTTGTGAGGTAGGTAAAGATACCGGTGGAGCACTCACAGGAATAGGTGCACTTGGGAGAAAAGTTGTTATCAAAGGAGGAGTATAAGTAGGAATACTAGGTAGAGGGATAGAAGAAGGTCCTACACTAGTAACAATAGGTGTGACTCCTAACTCTTGAGCTTCTTGAGCTAAAGGTTTAACATTCAAATTCACAAGGTGAGTCATACTACGCAAGAAATTAATACCTTGATCATTGTCATGGAGAACTTTCTTAAGAGCCTCTATAGCTTGGATAGAATCTTGATTATGGTTTTCTTGGATAAGCCAATTTCCCATTTTATCAAGTTCGGTTGAAATATTTTGCACTTGTTCATAAGGAACTCTTAAAGTGTCATATTCATCATGAGATGAGTGAGAAGAGTTATGCTCCATGGAAGGATTGGAATCATGAGTTATTAAATTGTCATCCGGGATCCTAAGGAAAGGGCAGGAAGACTCAGGATCAAAGGAACCCATAAGTCTACGGCTTCTTCTAACCGGGATACTATAAGTAGGACTAGATGTGATAAAGTTCATACACGAATATAATGCAAATGAACTAACAGAAAATTTTGATCTATTGAATTGAAATGAAATTTTGAAAGAACATGCAAGATCTAGAATACACAATGTAAATCTAACACCAAAAAGAAAGAGTTGTCTATCACGGGTTCACCAAAATGTAAGATATGAAATGGAATGATGTTAAAATGTAACATGTTGGAATTTTATTGTGTTACTAAAATGTAATAGATAAGGTATAGAAATGATTGATTTGATTTATAGATTGTTTGTGAATTGATTATCTTGAAATATAAGGTGTTGATGTGTAGATTGTTCTTTGAATTACCTATATTGTATTTGATTCTTTTAACCTTGATAGAATTGAATTGATTATGTATTGCAATTGTGACTAAGAAGAAGATAATATGTTCCTTTTTATTCCCAAATGCACAAATGGGAGATCCAAGTTGATCAACCCAAGGAAAGGGTTAATGCACAAATGAATCAACTATTTGGAAAGGAGAATAACAAAGGAAATACCTTAAATTATTTTAATTCTATGTATAGGAATGATATATGACTGTAATTGAAAATATCTAAGAAATGCACTAACCTTGAAATATTGCAAATCAAAGAATGCTATTTCCTGAGGTCTGTAGACTGTTTCTGGAAAAATTGACAGTTGATAGCGAACCGAAACGTAGAGACAAACAAAACCTAGAAATCATTTTTCGTTCCAATGTCATCTTATGAAAAAGTTTGACCTTTACCCACAAATGTCAATCCTGACCCAATAATGTCAACCCTAACCTACACAGATCTGAAAGTGACTTTGTTCACGGATCTTGAAAGTTTGCCGAAAAGGGTATCCAGATCTGGGCTAAAATCCACTGTTTGGTACCTGTACCTACAAGAAAAAGGAGATTGTTTTGTTGTGGGGAAGGTGTTTGCCTTGGTCAAACCCTGGTTTAGGAATTAACCTAAAATATATATAATTGAAATTGCAGAAATAAAAAAAGAAAATGCATAAATTCACCTTTCTTGAAAAAGTCCTTGTGGCGGATTTGAATCCTTGAATCCACAAGTATGCTTCAAATGTGGAATTTAGAAAGGTAGGATGTCTTCAATCTCTTGCTAATGGATCTCCAACACCAAGTCTTGAATGGGTTCTTGAATTTGGAATAGGCTTGGAAGAAAGGTGGATGGAGAGATCATCGAAAGGGCACCTTGTAGCTTCAAACCTTCAATGGCCTCCAATGGACCTCCTTCATGGAAATGGATGCTTGACTGAATGGATGCTTTCTTGAACTTCACTTGATGATTCTTGATCTTAATTAGGGATGCTTGATGATAATCCTCAATCTTGCTTAGCTTCACTTGATGATCATTCTTAATTCTTAGAGAAAATGAGAGAGAAAGCTTCCCTTTTATATGAAATTAGGGAACAATCTTCCAAGGAGGCCTACATAGGAGAATTAAATCCTATTAAAGCCTTTAACCTAGGAGAGGACCTATATTAAATATAATTTAGGAATCAGTGCTTCAGAACCTAAAATAGCTGACCCAGGAGTTGGAAATACTTTTTGCAAAGGCCGACCTCTGAAAACTGGAAGACCCCAAGATCTGAACCTTGGGTCAAGGTTGAGGTCAACCCTAACCTAGGTCAAGGTCAAGGTTGACATAGACCTAAAATCTCAACCTTGACCCTGAAGCCTTGAATCATTAGTCTACCATTCAGAATGTAGAAATTAAGCCAAACAGGAGTGGAAAGAGGAACAGATCAGGGAGGAATCCATGTCAAAGTTAGGAACCCATTCAAGGTGCTTTCCATGACCCCAAACCACTTAATTAGAAGGCTAAACATGTCTACAATGGAAGTGCTTCCATTTTTTGACTATACAATTATTATGATCAAAAGGATAGAAATAAATATGTAGAGAATAGTTGGATAAGATACTTACCTCATAATATAGCAGATCTGGAAAAACTCATTTTTTGACGCCTATGTTGATTTTCTTAAAAATTTGAAGTATGATCTGGAACCGGAACACAGAGATGAAAAAAACCAAGAAATAGTTTTCCATTCCGATGTTGTCTTATGAAAAATGTCAACCTTGACCCACAAATGTCACCCCTAACCCAATAATGTTGACCCTAACCTACATAGTGTCGATAGAAAATCTATTTGCGGATCTCAATAGTTCGCTGAAAAGGGTATCCAAATCTGGTCTCAAGTCTACTATTCTGTACCTGCAATTCCCAAAAACAACACCTACAAATATCTAAAAATAGGGGTTTTGGGGTGGCTATATAGGGTTTTTCCTTAGTCAAACCCCCACTTTTGTGATCTCCACCTCCACGAATAGCTGAATATAAAATGTATAGTGTGTGTGTATTGCTCTTTCGAAAAGAGTCTTTAAACATGCAATATCAAGATCTAATCTTCTAGATTAACAATCCTAACATAACATGGAAATGAGAAAGCAATGCATAGATTTGAATATGACAAAGAAAGCATACGAAGCCCCTAAGGCTAAAGTACTCCTATCAACTCACAATCTATAATTTCTACCCCATGGTAATTTCCTTTGAAATGTTTGATAATAGTAGATCTAAAGAGAGAGCCTTCTTCCTTCAATGAAGATCCACCATATCTTTTCCTCAAAATGCTTGATTCAAGATGATGATATGTCCTCCTAGCTTTTCCTTCTATATCATCCTCTTTCTTGTTTGTATCATCATTTCATCATGTCATCTCCCGATTTTGTTTCATGATCAAATGACGGCAAAAGAGAGTGTTTATATAGAGATCTCAACATAGGTCTCCTAGGGCAAAGCAAGGGATCCTAATTAAATTTCTACCTTGAATCATGGTCCAATCAAAATCACCAACCAAGGAGGGAACATATTAATTCAAATATCAGAGAAAACACTTCTGCATCCAAACCCGAGTACCTATTTTGAGTTTCAGACCCCGATGAGCTCCAGATTTGAAAGTGGGGACCAACACCCGATAGAGGTCTATGTTGACCTTTCCCTTGACCTAGGTCAAGGTCAACCTCAACAATGACCTAGGTTAGGGTCAACCTCAACCCTAACCTGAGGTTTTAGGCAGGTCACCAGAAAGTTGCTGAGAGGTTCCCAGGTCAGCCAAGGACCTAGGAAGGTGGGGGAATGTGCCAGAATGTTAAGAAGGCCTAAAATCCTAGGGAGAGAGTAATATGAGGCCTAGGAGGACCAATACATAGGTCCTACCTTGAAAGAAGAGTCATGGAGAGGGAAATCTAGGAGGATCTATTAGATCCTAACCCTAATTTCACCTACACATGTATAATCAAGCACATATGCAAACCTAATATGCAAACATACTAAATGAGGGTGCTAAACCTATCAAAATGGAAGTGCTTCCATTTTTAGATGATACATTTAGCCCCCACTTTATCTTACATATGATGCTATGTGAATATGCAAGCTAAAGTAAGAAAATATCATAAAGTATAAAAAGGATATAGCCAAGTCCTCAATGCAAAGATCTGCAAGAAACCATTAGTATCCGCAACCTGCAGCACATGAGGTTAATGAAAATCCAAAGAGCACCTAATTCTTACTATGATGATCTTGAGAAGTATCTAGAGCCCCTTATGCCCCCTGATTTGGCTTACTAATTCATGGAAGGTGAAACAGGGTGATAAGGTTATTTCTATACACTGAATATGCAATTTGTTGAAAAAGTCCTTTCCTAAACTATTTAGAAGGGTCCTAAACCTTCCTAAACTGATTTAAGAGGTTAGATATCTGAATCAAAATTCTAATGCCTCTGACAACACTGAAAACGGAGCTACCAAACTCAAGTTATGATGAAAATAATAGATGTCTATCTAAATGCATATAAAGGGAAAATTCAAATTTAACCTAAATAATTTCAAATGAAACCCAAGTAAAACCATAATTTACTACCTATAAATAAGAGGAAGAGACACTTAACACCTTAATCTTACCATTTTTAGAGTTTGGGGAAGGAGATAGGATGCCGAAGAGAGAGGAATTCTGAGGGAGCCGCATGGAGGTTTTGAGGGAGCGCCTGGCCAGCAGAAAACCACTACTCAAGGTAAGTTCTTGTTTTGAGTGCTTGTGATTGAAAATTTCATGTTTTTATAGGGAAGGTCGACCCTAACGCAACAAGGTCAACCCTGACCCAATAAGGTCAACCCTAGCCCATTAAGGTTGACCCTTACTGGGAAGGTTCTATCCTTTTTAGGGGCAGGTTGACCCTGACCCACTAAGGTCGACCCTGACCCATAAAGGTTGATCGTGACCCAAAAAGGTCAAACCTGACCCAAAAAGGTAGACATTGACCCAAAAAGGTTGACCTTGACAAGGTAAGGTGGGTGTAGAAGATGTTTGATGCAGAAGTACTCATATGATTCATGTTTGTACTTGTAGGATCCAGTCCATCTTCGAGAGCATCCCTTTAGAGGGTTACTACTATCTATCAGAGGGAGTGTATCCAAGCTACAAAAAGATGAGATACAAATATTGAGAGATGTGAGATTGTACTAGGTAGCAGTCCTACCATAGCTAAGGTTCCATTAGTCCATGATATCAGCCATCATAGAGAGATGGGATGAGGATACTTTTTCCTTCCATCTTTCGTCAGGAGAGATCACGATCACTCTGGAGGATGTTTACAGGATCCTACAAATTTTGGTCTGAGGTGATCCTGTCAGACTGAGAGTATCATGGGGTGCCCCTAAGGTTTTTGAAAACATGGATTATTGTTTGGGATGGGTACCACAGATGAGGACCCGATCAAATCAGATATCTTTGGCAGCCATACTAGCAGGTCCGACACCTTTGCTACAGAGAGTGATGCTATGTATACTTTCTTTGGTTGTAGTGCCCAACACAAAGGGTACAATATTTTTAGCACCATTCACCCATCTTGTACGTAGGATGGAGAGTGACAGGGTCACTATCTCATGGGGCGGTAGCATGTTCGCTCATCTTTATCACGAGCTGAGTCAGTTAGTGAGATACCAGCGGGAGAGTTTGATAGTGTGCACCTTGCTACAGGTTTGGATGTTTGAGAATTACACATGTACATGACCACAGGGTACTCTTGCAATGATAGATGTGAGCACATTGAGAGCCTTTTCATATCTACTTGCTGATGTTTGGCAGCATGGAGATATCCTCTTTTGGAGGGTATGCTTTCACCATATACCAGGTATATATGTGATATGGAGACCTTATTTTCAGATGATAAGTGGTTCGATACCCGACATCGGTTGAGACACTCACAGCAGCGTAAGATGCTAGAAGGTCCTACCAATCATGTCGTGATTCCATATACTATGATAGGGTGATGAGATAGTTTGGTTTGATGCATGGGGTCCCTCAGACAGTACCTCAATATGCCTATCCGACGAGATAATATCAGAGACCTGGTGCCATACGTCGACTGATAGTAGCTGATATTTTGGATAGTGAGATAGATGAGACCGAGGATATAGATCTAGCCACTAAGATATCCTATGTCGATGTTAGCAGAGAGTATATCAGATACTAGAGTTTACAGGGGACCCATCCTATCTTCCCCAATGACTACCCCACAGGTGATCTAGGTCCTTCATAGAGGAACCACCGAGGAGATTAAATACTAGTAGGAGAGGAGGAGGATTAGAGATATGAGGAGGAGCCTCCCTTCATGGGAGATCCTATGGAGGAGGAGAGAGTAGAGGAGATGCCCCCAAGCTACAGTACAAGGACAGGTGATGTGGCAATCTATGTTGCTCCCTTGAGGTCATAGCGACCTCCTCGAGTGCACACAGAGACACCACCACCAAGGCCTAGATAGAGTGAGTGAGGAGAGAGTAGTCAATCCATGCCCCCACTATCTAGATCCTTTAGTGATACCCAAGCAGGAGATCCAGCTATGATATGACTTTAGAATGTTTTGAATAAAGATTTTGTTTGGAAGAAGACATTAAATAAGTTTTTCATTGGAATTTTGCAGGGAGCGTAGCAGAGTGGAGGAGTTTTGTATTTGAGGTTCTAAAGGATACATGTATATCCTACTGATTTGTAGTTAGCGATAGAGATTCCCTTGTAGGACAAAGGGATCCTAAAAGACATGCAGATATCTTCCTATGTGTACAATGAGAGTTTAGGTTATGCAAGGAGAGAGAAGAGAAACTGATGGCGGACATGTAGAGAGCCCAAGAGTGGATCTAGGAGATGAGCATATCGAGGAGTCACACACAGACTACCATTCTGAGATCCTCAGCCTCACATCATATATCTAAGAGAGCTGGGAGTCACCGTCCTTCAGAGCATCAGAATAGAGATTGATAGGTATGGCACTTGTACCAAACTCGAAAAAGTTTATTTATGAAGAAAAATTTGTTTTTGGAACAATTAGTTCTATGGTTGATTACTTTATACTTTCATCAATGCACAAAACTTAAAAAGAAAGAGTAAAGGAAAATATGTATGGATGCATTCTAAGTTATATAACTTATAAAATGATTATTCTATAAGGAACACATACATGCATAAAGAAGAAAATGACTAATTAGGGATAATAATGTTTGAGATGCATAATATTAATAGGTTCCTTAAGAGGAACACCGTTCATATCAACAATTTTATAAGCACCTGAAGTAAAATCCTCAATTACCACAAAGGGTCCAAGCCAATTTGGACTAAATTTTCCTTTCTCACCGGGTAAAGAATTCACATTTCTTTGGTTCTCATATAAGACTAAATCACATACCATGAATGACTGTTCAATCACTTTGTGATTATATTGTTTTTGGAGTGATTTATGATAGGCCTTAATGTGTTCCAAAGCATTTATTCATTGTTCATCTAACATTTCTAACTCTTGTAATTGTTGTTCCCAGAAAGTATCTTTGTCAATGATCCCATGAAATGAAACACACAAGGATGGTATTTCTAATTCCAAAGGCATGATAGCGTCAATCCCATAAACAAGATTATAAGGTGAAGTGTCAGTGGCCATACGAACACTAGTCCTATAAGCCCACAAGGCATAAGTAAGTTGTGTATGCCAATCTTTTGCATGTTTGTTGACTGTTTTCTTTAATATTTGTTCAATAACCTTATTCGATGCTTCAGCTTAACCATTAGATTGAGGGTAGTAGGGAGTAGAAAATCTGTGTTGTATACAATATTTCTCCATGAATTTCGTGACTTCTTTGTTCTTAAAAGATGTACCATTATCCGAAACTATCATTGAAGGAATACCGAATCATGCTATAATATGGTTAAGGATGAAATTACAGATAATATCTACAGTAGTAGAATGAAGAGGGATAGCTTCTACCCATTTTGTAAAGTAATCTGTAGCCGTGAGAATGTATGTATGTCCTTGAGAAGAAGCCGGTGAGATTTGTCCAATGAGGTCAAAGCCCCAAATGCTAAAAGGCCACGGAGAAACTTGATTACAAAGCTCACGAGCAGGAGCATGAATTAAATTACCATGTTGTTGACACTGAGGACACTTTTTGAAAAATGTAAAGGAATCTTGCTCCATTGTTTGCGAGTAGTATCCCATTCTGAGGAGTTTATTGACTAAAGATTTCCCACCAAAATGTCCCCCACAAGAACCAAAGTGAGCTTCTACTAAAGCTACAAGTACTTTGGTTTTGTTAAGACATCTTAATAATAAACCGTTGTAAGAATGTTTGTAGAGAATTTCCCCTAAAATGATATAGCGGGCTGCAAGCTTTCTAATATGATTACGTGTGTTCCTTGCTGCCGATTCTGGAAAAGTATTATCTTTTACAAAATGAAAGATATGTGAATACCATTCATCTAAATTCTAATTACAACAATCAACGCTAACCCTATTAGAAATTACAGGGAATTTAAGAGTGTATATAGTGAATTGAAAGTCTTCATTGTTATTCTCAAGGCAAACCAAAGAAGCCACGCTTGCCATGGCGTCTGCATGTTGATTATCTTTCCTAGGTAAAGTTTGAATTGTGTAAGAAGAGAATTGTGAAAGAATATCAAGAGCCACATCTTGATATTGTGCCATCTTATCACTCTTAGTTTGATAACCTCCTTTGATTTGTTCCACAATCAATTGCGAATCCCCGTAAATTTATAAGTTTTTAATATGAAGGGATGAAGCTACTTTTAAGCCAGCTATAAGAGCTTCATACTCCGCAATGTTGTTAGTACAAGGAAAAGTTAATTTATATGACATAGGGATCAGTTTCTTCATAGGAGGGATCTAGATAATGCCTACCCCAGAACCTGTCTTGCACCTAGAACCATCAAAATATAATTCCCAAGTATCATCTTGTTTGATTGCAAATATATGCTCATCAGGGAATTCTACAGAGGTAACAGTTGTATTAGAATGAGGACAAGGAGCTTCAGCTAAATAATCTGTTAAATCTTGTCCTTTAA
Source organism: Thuja plicata (assembly GCA_018584345.1). Lineage (NCBI taxonomy): Eukaryota > Viridiplantae > Streptophyta > Pinopsida > Cupressales > Cupressaceae > Thuja > Thuja plicata. Next base: position 3,745 of record MU222007.1, on the reverse strand, counting down.
TTGACTTTTGAAGGATGAAATTGAGATCAAATTATATGAGCAACATCACCCATTTTGCTAATCGACTAGAGAGATCGGTTTTCAAGGAAAGGTGTTTTAAAGGATTAAATTTAACAATCACATTGACTTCAACATTGAGTAAGTAATGCCGGAGTTTTTGACAAGCATAAACTAATGCCAAGCATTGTCGTTCTAGTTGAGTATATCGAGTTTCATAATCCAACAAGGTCTGACTAATATAGTATACTGGTCTTTCCTTTCCATCACTATCATGTTGAGCCAATAATGCACTCA
>MU222002.1:124315-137917 GCA_018584345.1 Thuja plicata | reverse complement strand
GGAAGTTAGAACGCTTAGTGTAATTCTAAGCCTTGGTAAGTTAAATAATCCATGTTGGATAGGTTGGAGAGTATGAATCTAGGAGCTATGAAGACTTAATGTTGTTGTCCCATGCAAGAATGACATTGCATTGAGGGAACCCGGTAGATTGAAGCTACTATATGTTATATCCAATTTGAAATGCTTCACACACATATAGCATCCCTTAGCTTTGTACAACAATTAGGATGCTTTGTGAAGCACCTAAGAGCTCTTCTTTGTAATGGATAGCTAATGAATTTAGTCCAAATATTTGGATTAATGATAGTGATACAATATAGATCTTAGTAATTTTTATGAATAGAGTTTAAGTCATTTTAATGTAAGCATTGAGTTGAAGCAAGTGTTTATTTGAATATTGCATTTCAGTTGGAATATCTCTCACAATGAGTGGTATTTTTTTATTTCTTTCTCTCTATAATCAATACTAAACCTAATTATTAATCATTGACATTTCACTCCTTGTTTTATTTTGATTCATTTTTTTCTTCATTTATCCAGTGTTATATTATTGTTATTCTTAGCCTACCTTTTTGCACCATATATAATATATTATTTAGCTTTAATCTTTTAGTATGTATTAAATTCCATGTACCTTCTTGCATCTTTTGTTTTAGAAGAGCTAGGGTGCAATTTTTTTATCATTTTATCTCACGATCCTGACAATCGATCATGGAGCATGATTCAAAACATTGGTAAAAATTAAATAAACACATTTTTATAATAAGCTTTTTGCCTCTATCTCATAGATTGTGCTTCTTGTGTTCCTAATGAAATTTGTTTGTGTGATAAGAGGTTCTTCATCATTATTATCAATTTCAATAGGAAATATTAGTGATTGTGCATATTACCTTGGTGATCTGTTGTGCTTCTTTTATTTATTCTCTAAAGAAATTTGCTGACTATTTGCAATCAGTCTTTTGTGGATTTATATTTATTGGCCTAACATATATAGTAACGGGTAGTGGATTAACAATTTATTGCTTAAATATGTTTTGGTTGTTTGTAGATAGTGATTTCTGCTTACCATTACTATCATTATCTATGTTGGAAAAAGTATTATGCAGTTCTTTTGTAGAAAAAAAAAATTCTTGCAAAGTGTAAGGAGTTTCTCAATTTAAATTACTACATTCCTGATAGATGTTGGCATCAATTTTCATTTCTACAATTTGTAGTATTTTGAATACAATATTTTAGCACAACACCTCGATCTCATTTTCCTAGAACTCGTCTATGAAGTCACTCTCTAAGGCACCAAGTATAATTTTTCATTTTCTTGAGACAACAACTTGAGCTCTAAATTAGAACTGTTGCAACTAAGCTCCTTTTTGCATGAGTTATTTCCTTTGGTCCATGTTTACCTAGCATCTTCATCTATTGAAAGCTTGTAGATGGTCTGACTAAAAGAACTACAATTTGGAGTTCTAATTTTTTTACATGCAACCCAAGCAACCCCCTCATCCAACTATTAAAATTTGTACATGTAATTAAAAGCATCCACTATTAAATATAAAGGAAATAGTAAAATTATTAAAGTGTGATGATATCTAGACTCAAATTAATTTCTTTTTCTTACACATACAAAGCCAAAGGGCCTATCCATGCAACCAAAACCTTTGGTTTGATAGCCTTAATCTAAAATTCAGCATTCAATGCTCACAATTATGTTTCTACTTTTCTTGTTGAGTCGCTATGTTTTAATTATAGAACAAATATATCCTCCATTTTTTACAAAAGGCAGGGACTCAAGCTCCATCAGAGCTCTTTTTTTTTTATAGTTTCATCTAAAAAATCATGCTTACAGGTTTGGTTGAAAAAATATGACATTGTTGGGAGAGATGTTCCTGATAAAAATGTGTATGGAATTATACTAACAATGATATATATTCCATTGTTTTTCTATAAAAATTTATTATATCATGTTTTCATCATCGATCCTTGATTACAACAATATATTATGACCATTGCTAGCACACAACATTGAAGCACCATATTTCAAGTGAAAATAGAAAAACAAATATTGAGAAAAAATTTAATTTAAGGAATTTTATAAGAAAATAAAATATTTACCAATATTACTTCTTTATACCATTAAAACAAATTTGAAATCTATCAACTCACAAATTATCTCCTTACAAAATTTGAGTCTAGTAATGTGAATTTGTTTTCCATATTTGACATTAATCACTTTTCTCATCATTATGCTCCATGATCCATTATCACGATGAGCTAACTAAAAGATAAATGAAAATTCTCTTTTTCAAAAATGAAAAAAAATTACTCATCTCAAATTCATATTATCAATGATGGGGAGTCTGATATTATAATCCATTCCATTCTAGTGCAAATGTTGATTATACTTTTACTTGAATGCGATCACCATAAGTCACTTTGAAAGTGGGAAATGAGCGTAAGGAAAATTTTTAGAGGGATTCATGAAATTGTGTGGTGCACAAAAAAATATAGGGAGTATAGTGTTAGAGAAGGCTATTGAAGATCTCAGAAAAAAAGATAGAGGATCCTCATTGGCCAACTGTTCTTTGTTGGAATAGAAGGGTGCCTCCCATGATAGGGGTTTTCTTATGGGTGGTTCTTCATGGTAGTATACTGACAGGAAAGAGTCTCAATTCTTATGGAATTTCTATTCCAAGTGTTTTCCCTAGTGCCTTAAAAATAAAGAATCAATGGATCAATGTCTATTGGGATACTCTTTCACTACATCCTATTGGAACTTCTTGATGCCTTCTATCAGATGATTTTCCCCTCCACAGGATAGTATATTGAATTTCTTGAGGAGTTTATTGATTGGAAAGAACCACTATTTTTGGTGTGACATATAGGTGTTTGGACCATCCTTACTATTTTGGAGGATCTAGAAGGAAAGGAATAGAATGATATTTAATGGGAATGAGTCTATTATTGAGCATGTTATTGGGAATATTCGGCTTTCAATCTATGAAGAGGTGAAATAAAATATTTTTCTCAAGAGGATAGCGTACACTAGTAGGTGGGATATACATATTCAAAACTCATGGCAGGATTTGAAAGTACCAAAGGGCATTGGGCTAAAACCCAAGGCATGTAGGAAAGAGGCAGTATGGATGGCTCCTCTGTTAGGATGGGTGAAGTTAAATGTGGATGGGGTTATTAGGGGTAACTCAAGAGAATATGGATTTGGATGTGTCATAATAGATCATGTTGGGGAAGTTGTTGGGCTATGTATGGGTACATGGGAACTTGGCCTTGAATAATGAAGATGAACTGGAGGTGTTAGAGAAGGGTGTTCATCTTTGCATCAGCTTAAAGGTTTCAAGACGGTGAACATTGAGAGTGACTTGACATTTTGTATTAATGCAGTGTGCAAGGGTCAGGTGTCCAACTGGAAACTCAAGAGGTGGATGTCGAGGATCAACCATTAGCTAGGTCTTCATTTGACTTCACTATTTCCCATGTATATAGTAATGAAAATATAGTAGAAGACCTATTGGCTATTTTTGGAGTCTCGGAGAAGATTCCAGAAGTAGTCATTAACAAGGAAAACTTAGGATCATAGTTGAAGGTATTTTCAGAGAAAGACAAATATAGGTTGGTTATAGAGGATAGAGAAGGGGTTCGTTGATTTTGGTGCTCATTATTTTTTACATGCGAGGAGTGTCTAAATTTGCTAGGCTTCTTGTCACAGAAATTTGTGTTTGCAATGTTATTATTTGAGTACAAAGTACAAAACTCCATATTCTATCAATAATATAGATTCCAGAACTCAGAGGTATTATTGGACTTTGGTTGAACGTTGTTGTCTCAACATTTTTTTAATATTGGTGAGAGTTTTGGATGCAGTGTGGGATCGTTAGGAGGAGGAGATCAGGATGTAGTAGGAAGGAAGAGAAAAGGCATTGGGAGGGGAAGAACTAAAGAAGCTCAACTTGAGTCCTATACTTCTCATGTATTCACTATTTAATTAGTATTTTTGATGAAGAGGTGGTAGAAAGGGCTCTGATGAAGGTTTTGGCTGTCATTTTTGGGGGAGGTTCTTATTTTTGAGTAGTTCATACTTCTCCTTAGTAGCCTCCCTATCAGATCAAAACATGACATTAAGAATTTTTTATGGCCGAAAGGATTTCTCAAAGACATAATTGACAATACTGGACAAAAATCATGTGTAAGGATCTCCCTATGCAATAGAAGGGAAAAAATGAAATTATGTGCCTCTGAGTGGAGATGCCTGATCTCAAATTTTAACTATTTTAGAGCTCTCTATTTGTGTATGTAGAACTGTGTGAAAGAGGGTGAGACAATATTTATCATGAATAGAAAAATTGCCTGCAATAATTCACAAAGCTGCAAATGAAAGGATATCCCTATATGCAAAATGTAAAATATAGTTAAAATACTAGACAAAAAGTAGGTGGAAGTATCTCCCTATGCAATAGAAGGGGGAAAAATGAAAGTATATGCCTCTGACTTGAGATTCTTGATTTCAAAATTTAATCATTGATCAAAATGTTTTTTTCATAAAGTTGATAACCATCAAATCCTGCATACTATTTTTCCTATAGTCATTTGGGTTAAACAAGCATTTGGTTGTTGCATCACTAATATATTACTATTTATGAAGAATATAGAATAGGCTCATCAGCAAGCAGCATACCCAACTACAACTGACAAACCCAGTAATTGTTGTACTTTACCTAGAACCCATAAGAATACAAGTGATATATTTTTCCAAGTCAAAATCTCCTTATTGCATCAAACTTGAATTTTGAAATGATTCAATGACTAAAATTCAATGGAACTTCATTCTCAATTCCATCAAATGACATCACAATCTACATTTGAAATGATGTTGACCCTAATTTATGTTATAGTTCAAAATGTGGAGCATCTGAAGACACATTTTGACATTCAAAATAATGCACAACATTTCCAAACTAATAAAAGGCTAATCAACTGATATGTAGCACACATTGGGATCACAATGATCAAATCTTCACTAACATGCTATTTTTTTTAAAACTTTACAGAAATATGCCCCAAGTAAAATATAAAATATGCCTAGGAAGAAAAGACAACTTTCTGTGATTTCTTGTTTGTAGGATTGGTAAGGCCTAGTGGACTGAAGGAATTGAATTCTTAAGGTTATATGGGTTGTTATAACCCTTATTGAAATTATAAGCCTTGGTAAGGAAAATAATCCATGTTGGATAGGTTGGAGAGTATGAAGCTAGGAGCTATGAAGGCTTAATGTTGCTTTCCCATGCAAGAATGGCATTGCATTGAGGGAACCCAGTAGATTGAGACAGTAAGTAAGTTTTAGAGTTTGTTTAAAGGAGTACAGTGATTGTGGTAACATCATCCAATTTTCAAAGAGAGTAGGCCAACTACACTTGTTTTGTGTGCACTCTGCACTAGAAAGACAACCTTGTCCAAATAGAGGGGTTATTTGATTCCTTGTATGTTCTCTATCTTTATTATGAACAACTTATAACAAGTTTAGAAAAAATTGAGTAAATGATACAACAAGCTTAAAAGAAAAAAATTATAGTTCATTGTATGATATTTCTTTAGTCGATAATAATTCAAATAATGAATCAGAAATCTAACACCCGCTAAGAAATTGGGAAAAAAAGTTTCAAATAATTTGGATTGTGGATCAGAATTTATAACACCCATCAATAAATTGGAGATAAAAATTCAATAATGTGACAAAATTCCAACACCGGATAATAAATTGAGCAAAGAAAAGTTTCAAAAACTATAACAACTCAGATTAAGAATCAAAATTTCTTACACTCAATAAGAAGTTGGACACGTTCTTCCTCTGATCACCCTAAAGCTAAATAACCTTCCCAAACTCTTTATCCTACACAATGGTGAATACAAATACATACCCATGACTACCATACTCGAAGAGTTTCCCTTGGCTAGATAAAATGATGAGACCCACTTTTGCCTAGCACAACAACTAAAGTTTATGCGCCTTATTTATCAGCACACTTCGCCTCTTTGAGAACGTCACTTGCCAATTTTTTCAGTTCTTGATTCTCTTTATTGCTATCTTCCTCTACCCCATCAAGCTAAAAACAACAAAACTCCAACTAATCAATTAACTAAAAATCTTGTATGTGTGATACTAGGTAATTTGTCATAATTAGTTTGCAAGATTCTCTACACTTTTTTCTTCAACTAATCATTTCGCCTCTCTATTTGTAGAGGATGAGCTCTTGAAAACTAAACTAAAAAAAATACTGGACAACTTCAATCCACTAACATGAACACTTTTCCTTATGAAAATTAAACTAAAGTTAAAAAAAAAGAGTACAACAAACCAAAAATACCTAGAATCAGCTAACTCACAACTCATATATATGTGTGGGCCATTATGCTTACCGATTAAAAAATGGGACACGTGAAAGTCTGTACTTCATACGAAGATTAAGATGTATGTATTCTTTGTAGATTTCCACTACATGCCTCATACGAGTGGTAATATCAATTGAGATAATTTTAAAGAAAAACCAACAAAATCTCAAAATTGTTGATAGTCACCCCAAAGAGAAGTCACTTCTAATCACACAGATTTCATAAGTTATATTCAATAAGAAGAATTTATGCACATATTCTCTTGAATGGGTTTAAATAATTTTATTTTCATCTTATATATGAGATTTGAAGCTCCTTGTAGTTGTCACTTTGTACATGTTGAAACATTGGTACAAAAGGAATGTATGACTCTAATATGCCTTTTCTTCAGATGATTTAGATCCCTTTATAAAAAACATTCTCCCTTTAAACTATGCATTAAATGATTCTTTGTAGGATGTTTCTAGCAATACAATGGCAATTCATTGGAAGACAATGCATGTGAATTGGGAAAGCTCAAAGAAGTCTTGGAAATTACCTTGTTGATTACTAATTCATAGGTTACGTTCTAATAGGTAAACAACACTACAATAAGGTTTTTATATGTATTAAGATACAATTCATTACAATTGTACATATGCACTCATATTTTACTGATTAACAAAATAAGATATAGTTCTATTCAAAAAAGCTAGGAGTGCAATGAATCCTCTCAAACAAATGGTATATTTTACAAATATCATACTCTACAGTAAAATAGTCCACTAAATATCCATAACTGGTCACCGATATCTATCAGCTTGAAGGTGCAAATTTTCAGATGACATATTAATCAAATAATTGTTCCAAATAGGTCATAAATGGAAACTCAAGCGAGGTGTGTAAAATAAGAGTCACAAATTTTAAAAAGGGTGATCTCAATCCATAACCCAAAACAACAATGACAAAGATTTCCATCAAAATTGACCTTAAAAGAAATTAACAAAGCGATGCGAAAACACAACAAAATAAGGGTTTTTACATACCGCAACATTTTAAAAAAATACCAGTCATAATGTGGCAAAAGGAGACACACATTTCCAGAATATTGCTCAACCTGGGAGGCCTACTCTTAGCATTGATATGATTGACTGAAATTCTCTAGTATAAAATATGATAACTCTGTATTGAATATATCATATTGCTCTCATGTGCTTATAGAGATTATAACTATAATTTGGGAACATTTGAGGGTTTCCAATTGTAATTTCCTCTCTTATAGCTATCTTTGTAATCTGTAACACCTCTTGGGAGGACATCATCAAGGTCTATAGCCCTCAAGTATTCCTTTAACGGGTTGAAAATTATCTTGGTTATAATCCTAAAAAGGCTAGAGACTGTATCCTTCAACACAACTGTCTGAAACTCCATTCTTTCGGATCCAATATAAATAAAATCTTGTAGAGCCTTTCTAATAGGAGTTGAAAAAAAACAAAAGGAACAACTTCAATCCACTAACATGCACACTTTTCCTTATGACAATACTGTACTATTTTACAAAAAGAACCAAACATATACTGCACTAAAATCAATAAGATACTTCTTCATGTATTAGGAAAATGAATTCAGATGTCAATGTACCATAATATCCATACCAATGCTCTGTCATGTAACAAGACAATGAATTCCACAATGTACCATACCAATCTCATGTGATCATATCAATGTTGAAGCATACCAATGGAAGGAAATGATTAACTAAATACCTAAAACAACTAAATACTTATGCCTTTGTGTGTCTTTGAAATCAAGGTAAAAAAAAAAAGGGCCAATGGATCAATGATAAGCAATCACCCTCAATATTTTGCATTCAAGCATTCAAGAAAGAAAGTGAATTCAAGATTTGAAGGAAAACATCCAATATCTAGTCTATATCCTAGCATCTAAGGCAATTTGAAGGCAATCTTCTCCATTGAAGAAAGCTTGTCATGCCCCATCTGAGAACCCTTGAGGAAACTATATACAATACAAACACAACATTTTTTGTAAGCATAATTAATTTCTCTAGTAACATGAATCCAACCATAATGCAACCATAGAACACACAAGATGTAATAATGAAGGATAAACTAACAATGTGAAAAGGTAACAAGATTGACATCATCCAAGCAAAGTATAAGACTAGTGTTCCAAAGGGTCTCAAGACTGGAAAGCTAAGGTCACTTGCACACGGATGCAATAGTGCTCCAATGAAAATTCCTAAGCCTCACAGTTTTCCTTAGACCTCATATCCAAGATCAATAACATAGGAGTTGAAGTTCCCTAACATGTATCTGATGCAAGAACAGATCGCAAAGGACTATCCCAAGATTGTGATAGCATCAAAATGTTTAGAAGGATAAAGGGTATCCAAAACTATAATTTATTTTTGCATATTCCTAGAGGAACATATCTATGTCTCAATTGCGTTAGAACATATGCATTATTCTGCTTAATTATTAATGTGCAACAAAATTTAACATATGCAAAACAATATCTAACAAATGTGCTACTAAAATATGTATATGCACTAAAAGATTTTTCATATGTGCTAAAAGAATGGCCATACACATCACTCTACCCTATAAAGAAAAAAATAAAGGACTAAAACTTCATAATAATGATATTTTTAGGGTCCAAACTCCTAGTTAAGGTCATAATTAGGTCTAGTAACTGCCCAGAAGGTATCAAGAACATAAAAGAGGGTCACAAACACTTTTATTAAGACCAAGGAAGTATGATTACATCAAATTATCTAATGTTATTACATTTTTTCCATCGAGATCATCTTTGCATATTATACTTGCTAAGTTATCATCATAAACAAGAAATGCATTCAAGACAACCATATGATCAATGCTTAATTTTGCATAGCCTCTTGTCTTTTACCAATAGTTGGTGTACCCAAGTAGGTTCATTGGGAGTGATTGTCCAAATAAACCCAAAATAGGAACTTGAATCATCAAGTTTGGATGCTATATTGAAGTTAGAAGTTGTTTTCAAAAATGTAGAGCCTATAGTAAGAGATCAACTTGAAAATTTGAGAGATTCAGTCCTAGAGGACAAATGAAGCTATAAGCTCTGCATTAAGTGGTGTCAGAGCTCGATAAGATTTCTTAGGAGAAAGACAAGATATCACTGGGAGATGGAGAAACCAATCTTAGAATACCACTTGAAGCCTTGCAATGTTGAGAGTGGGATAAAAGCTACATTTGAGACCCTAGATAAGGAACAACCCTATTGAGCTTCACTTTGTTTCAAGAATAGTTTTATATTCTGAACTAAATAGGGCCAACCATGTGAAGGTGGAACCTCATTTGGCCCCACCCCCCCTAACATTACTATAAATTCCCTGTTAACATCTAACATTCATTCATTATTTAATCCATTAATAAAATGTAATATTCATTAATTATCACATGATAACATTCATTAACATTCATTAACACATAATAAAATTTATAAACATTCAATACAACATAATTAAATTCACTGGCACATAAAAATTAGTCATTATCAATTAAGGTGCATAGATGACAATCATTTCTTTTTTTTCTTTGAATTTATCATTTTTAATAAGAAATTGTTAAGAGGAGCATCGGTGTCATCACGATCATCTCCCCTCTCATCAGATCTCAATGTATGCCTAGTTCTATGTTGATGCAAAGGGGGGTCATCTACAATAATTGTATAAAAGGGTTAAATTAAAAGCATTTTATTATAATTTGTTACAAGTATGTCAGTACTTTAAAGGACATAATCGTATAGCTCTTTACCTGATCTAGTCACATCATCAACTTCAAGATCAGGTTTTTTGGCCTCAACCTCAACCTGCTCATTAACAACGGTCTCTACACTCTCTGCATCTACAATGCAATTTTTTGCATTAATGCAAACACCTATTGCAATTAAATTTATATTACTACACCAATCAATTTAAGATGTTTACTTGTATTAATAATTACATTTAAAAAAAGAATAGAAAATTGTTAGTAATAACTGAGAGGGGGGGGTGAATCAGTGGCCTCAAAAATTTATATTTTAATCACTAACCACCAATCAAATAAACCTCATATTATTAAGTCCCTACAAGATGCATGCCATAAAATACTTATAATGATTAACTATCTGTCAGTTTTCCTTGTCTGTCCTTATTCTCTTTGATAACTGATATGCAGTATAACTATTTACCGAAATACAGTAAATAAGTAGAGTATACCGATATATCCATAAATGCATATGTGAAATGTAAAACAGTAAAGTAATAAACCATACACACATAACACTTGGATTTTTAATATGGAAACCCTGTTGAGGGAAAAAACCACTGGGACCGGTACCCCAAATTTTCACTCTTCTGAAGTGAGCCCTGTTAAGAGCCAACCCTGTTCAAGGTTACAAACACACTTTTAGGTTTGACCTTGTTAGAGGATTTTATACATATAGGTTGTCACTTAGTATCAGGCAACTCAGTTTTCTACCATCCTTGAGTCAGCCTCTTTCTTAGACTGTCAATAGGATTTAGGAAAATCTAGTGCTACTTTTATGAATCAACCTTTTTGGCACTCCTTGGGATGTACCTCAATATATAGAAGATGGTTAAGTCCTACTCTGTTTAAGAGACTTGATGCTTCAATGGTTAAACTGAAACAAAATGACCTATTTCTAATGCAACTTGAATTGTAGATTTTTAGATCTATTTAAGTACATTACCTCTCTGATCAATATATCAATTCAATTCTTTGTGCTCCACACTTTCTTCTCTGTGATGTTGTGCTCACTATTTGTCAGTGTCTGCAGAATTCTTTACCTCTCCCTTATCTTGATTGATCAGGACTGTATGAAGTTGTCCTTCATCAGCTTCTCTTCAACATCTTCTTTTATTCACTCCCCTTAATCCCTTTTCTGTGAATGTCCAATGGAAATGAATAATGCTTGTCTCTTATATAGACATGATATTCCTTAATTCTTGATTCTTGATTCTTGATTCTTGATTCTTGGCATGAAAAACAATCTAGCCAATCTGATTTAAAGTATAACTCCTAATTTATCTCATAGTTATCTTCTTTTCAACTGTACAAATCTTCTTTAAATCAATCACTTAACTCTGGTCAAATAAAATAATGAAAACAACCAGTTAATTCTATCTTTAGCTCTTGCCAGCTAGATATTTTGTCATTTTCTGAACTCTCTATTTCGTCAGTCAACTCTTCAGTTAGTTGTCAGTTACAACTACCAGTTCCATTGGTGTGACTCCAGTTTAGCTTTGGGATCTCCATCCGTCAGGCATCATTGGATTTTTACTTGTTGGGTAACTCTGTTTTTAGCTCGTCGGGTAACCTATGGTTTGCTTCATCAGGAAACACTATCTTCAGCTTGTTGGGTATCACTTGTGAATTTTCTTCTTTGGATTTACCGATGGTGTGCACTTCGTCGGTGTTGTCTATCACTTAGCGAATACTTGACTTTTATGCATTGCTAAAAGCATTACCTTTGTTCCATTGATTCTCTAAAGTCTTTGGCATTATGTACTTGACCATACAGACTATACCAATTTGACATCAATGACAATACAAACCATTAACTGATTTAATGCCTTGCATTATCTTCAACTTAATATTATCAAACATTCAATCAGTTATATGTCATCAATCTCTCCCTTTGGCATTAATGGCAACAAAACTTATAGTATCACACTATACTTATTTCAAATACAATATGAAATAAAATTTTTGAGATTCATCAACTACCAATCTTTGTTTGATAACCGATAAATGTTTGAACTTCGGTAAGCTCTGTTTTAGCTTAGATTTAATTCTTGCAGCTTTCTAATTTCTGATGTGTTGAATCTCCTCTGGTGTCAATTTCTCTCTTTTGATTTTTATTCTATTTTGATGTCTTGTCCTCTTGGTGTAATCTTTCATACAATTTTCTCTCCCTTAGGATATAATCTCTCCCTGTTGGAGTGATCTGATATTGGATAATCTCTCTTTCTTTTCTAAGAAGAATGTGATAATATGGATAATCTCTCTCCCTTTGACAACAATGTCAATCAAATTTGAAACAGTGTATGTTGCCAATTGTTTTAAATATCTGACATTCATGTCAAGTAATCATTCTCCTCTTATCCATAATATATTCCTTGAATTTCCCTTATCCATCAGCAATACAATATTATGCTCTAGTGCTTGGTTCTTATATATACCTGTCTATATATAGATGTAGCTTTGAATTTTTTCTCTTTGCTTGCATCACCATTTCTGATATTCTGATAATATATAGGATGATGCAGCCTTCAGTATTTTACTGACTGGTAGACAAGGGTTTGATCCCTAGTCTCTTTCTCAGGTACTCAAATGTATCTTTGGGTAGTGGCTTGGTGAAGATATCGGCCAACTATTCTTTTGATTGCACATACTCAAGTGTCACTTCTTTTTGTTGAACTTGTTCTCTCAAATAATGATACTTGATTGCAATGTGTTTATTCTTAGCATACATGACTAGATTCTTGGAAATTTTTATTTCAGTGGTGTTATCACAATAGATAACCACTGGTTCTAATATTTTCATATGCATGCCTTCCAGCAGCTGTTTGATCCATGCAATATTTGAGAAATTTGCAGCAGCAGCAACATGCTCTGCTTTTGCAGTAGACTGAGAGATGCATCCTTGCTTCTTACTGGTCCATGTGACAAGTCTGTCACCCATAAAGAATGTTCCTCCAGTTGTGCTCTTTCAGTCATCAAGATTTCCAGCCCAATCAGCATCGGTAAACACCTTTAGTTCAAATTTTCCTTCTCTTTTATACCATAAGCTGAATTCCTCAGTATTTTTTAGATATCTTAGGATTCTTTTCACATCAGTCATATGTGATTCCCTGGGGTTAGCAGAAAATCTAATAACAATTCCTACTGCATGTGCAATATCTGGTCTAGTGTGTACAACATACATGAGTTTTCCAATCATTGATCTCTACAAAGTCTGATTTACCTCTGTTGTCTTGTCCTCCTTTGTCAACTTACTTCCAGTAGCCATCAGTGTTCCAACTGGTTTGGATTCTTCCATCTTGAATATTTTTAGGACCTCTTTGATGTACTTGGACTGTGTAATGAAAATACCTTCACTTTGTTGAATGATCTGTAGACCAAGAAAGAACTTGATCTCTCCAAACATAGACATCTCAAA
>MU222002.1:111172-123916 GCA_018584345.1 Thuja plicata | reverse complement strand
TACCTTCCTCTTGTGCATACCCTTTGCATACTAGTCTTGCTTTGTTCCTTGTGACTTCTCCATTCTCATTCAGCTTATTCCTGAATATCCATTTTGTACCGATGACATTCTTGTCATTTGGTCTTGGGACAAGTGACCATGTTTTTTTCTTCTCAATCTACTCAATCTCATCATTCATAGCACTTATCCATTCCTCATTATCTAGTGTAGCATTGACAGATTTTGGCTCAAACTCACAAATTAAACAACATGATTTTAAAGACATACTTCTTTTTCTTGTACCAGCTTTCTTATCTCCTATGATATGGACCTCTAGATGGTTCTTCCTTACATATCTTGCAAGTATAGGTACAGTCCTTTGTCTATTAGCTTGATCATTATTTTCATCTCCATTCTGTTCTTCATCACCTTGCACATTTTCTTGATCATTATCCTGACCATCGGTATTTGCAGCTTGATGTTTTGGAGTAGTGATTTGCAACTCAGGTTCTCTACATTGTTGGTAGGGTAGAGTGTCAGGTTCCTCATTGTAAGTGAGCTTATTGTATTCCTCTGGCTCTTTAGTGCTTTCTTGTTCATTCTTCTCTGCAAATTCATCTATCTTTACATTTTCACTTTCAATAATTTTGTTAGAGGATTTTTTTAGACATTTGTAAGCCTTGCTCTTGGTAGAATACCCTAGAAAAATTCCTTCATCACTCTTGGAGTCAAGTTTTCCATTTCTATCATCTTTTAAGATATAACAATGACTGCCAAAATTTTTGAAATAACTCACATTGGGTGTGTATCCATACCATAGCCAATAAGGTGTCTTCTTGGTGTCTTTCTTCAATTGTAATCTATTTAGGGTGTAAATAGTAGTGCTGATAGCTTCTCTCTAGAATATTTGGCTGATTCCTTTTTCTATCATCAGTGTTCTAGCACAATCAACTATTGATTTGTTCCTTCTTTCAGCAATCCCATTTTACTGTGGTGTTCTTGGTGCAGAAACCTATCTTTTTATACCATGCTCATTACAAAAGTTAGTGAATTCATCTGATATAAACTCACCTCCTCAATCTGATCTTAAAAATTTTAGATCCTTACCACTTTGTTTCTCTATGAAAGCTTTATACCATTTAAACATCTTGAATGCTTCAGATTTATCTTTTAGAAACATGACTGTCATCATTCTAGAGTAATCATAAACAAAGAAAATAAAATATCTATCTCCATAATAACTCTTTGTTCTCATAGGTCCACATAGATCAGTATGGACTAATTCTAGAATTGCATCATATGTATAAGTTTTTCTTTTGAAACTTGACTTTGTCATTTTACCTTTTTGACAATATTTACACATGATGTTGTCGGGCTTGGTCATTGTCGGTAAGCCTCTGACATTTCTCTTTTTGCTAATTTTAATCATGTCAAAATTCACATGACATAATATTTTATACCATAACCATATGTCCTTGTTCATAGCAATCAAACAAGTGGAGTCAGCATCATTGAGATAGAATAAGTTACCTTTTGTCTTCTCACCGGTACCAATCAGATTTCTAGATTTGTTGAATATCTTTGCCTTCTTATTTTCAAATGCTACTTTGTGACCTCAATTATTCAGCTAAGAGACACTTAATAGATTATAATTCAATCCATTTACCCAATAAGCATTCTCACATTTTATCTGGTTATTCAACATTACTGTTCCTCTACCTTCAACTGGACAAGGTGTGTCATTTCCGATTCTTACTGATCCTCCTTTGTAGTATTCAAAAGTCTCAAACTTTTTCTTATCACCGGTCATATGATGAGTGCAGCCACTATCTATGATCCAAACATCATTTTTACTAATTTTAGATATGAGATTTGTTTCTACATACCTTTCTTCATCATCATCTGAATCATCCTTTACAGCCACAAACACCATCTCAATATCTTCATCAAATTCGGTGTCAGTATCATCATCCTTGCTTTTTTCTAGGTAGCTAACCTTCTTTCCTTTGTCTGTGTAGTCTCAGGTATCTCTTCTTTCTAATTGTCGGTAGCTTCTGTAATCACCTCTGTCAGACCTTTTCTCAAAAGATCTGTCATTACTTCTGTCATCTTTTCTTTTGTTAGTACATCTTGCAGCAAAGTGTCCAATCTCTTTGCAATTAAAAAAAACTAGTGGTAATTTACTTTTGTATTTACCTTTGCCTCTCTGCATTCTTCTGGCCATAAGTGCTTCAATTTCATCAAGATCATCTTCTTCATTTTCACTATCACTATCTTTTCTTATATTGTCTCTGTGACTTGATTTACTTATTCTCATAGAAGTTTTGAATGTAGACTCTATGTTTGGTAAGACACTATTATCGAAGTTATTCATTTCAAATGAAATCAGTCTTCCAATTAAACTGTCTAGAGTAACATTTTTATTTGCTACAACTCTCATTTCTTGAATGGAAGATACTCTAATAGCATAGGTAGGCAGAAAGGTTCTTAGAATTTTACTTACCACTGTATCTTCCTCTAGTACACCTCCAACTCCTCGGATAGCATTGACAACCTCTTTAATTCTTGTGTTGTACTAAGTGGTGATTTCTCCTTCTTTCATTTTGAGATAATCAAACTTTCCTCTAAGGCTTTCTGCCTTGGCTCTCAAAACATTTTTGTCACCACCATGTACAAGCTTCAATTTGTCCCACATCTGCTTTGTAGATTTGCATTCTTTGACATCTTCAAATTTAGTATCGGAGAGTGAGGAAGCAAGCTCTATCATCATGTTGTTATGCTCATGCTTCTCTCTCATTTGTTCAGCTATTGGTGCTCCTGTGGGAAACACATATTTAGTTTCAAGAAATTGAGTAACATCATTACCAATACCTGATAGGTGGAGTCTTATTTTTCTTTGCCATGAAGCAAAATTATCTTTGTTCAACTTGGGCACATCTCGTCTGTTCATCTTGTGATCTTTGACTTAGGTCTTGAAACCTTCCTTCTAAGCACACAAGCTCTGATACCAATTGTTAGTAATAATTGAGAGGGGGGGTGAATCAGTGACCTCAAAAATTTATCCTTTAATCACTAACCACCAATCAAATAAACCTTAGATTATTAAGTCTCTACAAGATGCATGCCATGAAATACTTATAATGATTAACTATCTGTCAGTTTTCCTTGTCTGTCCTAATTCTCTTTGATAACTGATATGCAGTATAACTATTTACCAAAATATAGTAAATAAGAAGAGTATACTAATATATCTAGAAATGCATATGTGAAATGTAAAACAGTAAAGTAATAAACCATACACACATAACACTTGGATTTTTAACATGGAAACCCTGTTGAGGGAAAAAACCATTGGGACCGGTACCCAAAATTTTCACTCTTCTAAAGTGAGCCCAGTTAAGAGCCAACCCTGTTAAAGGTTACAAACACACTATTAAGTGTGACCTTGTTAGAGGATTTTATACATATAGGTTGTCACTTAGTATCGGGCAACTCAGTTTGCTACCATCCTTGAATCAACCTCTTTCTTAAACTATCAATAGGCTTTAGGAAAATCTAGTGCTACTTTCATGAATCAACCTTTTTGGCACTCCTTGGTATGTACCTCAATATATAGAAGATGGTTAAGTCTTGCTCCATTTAAGAGACTTGATGCTTAAATGGTTAAATTGAAATAAAATGACCTATTTCTAATGCAACTTGAATTGCAGATTTTTAGATCTATTTAAGTACATTACCTCTCTGATCAATATATCAATTCAATTCTTTTTGTTCCACACTTTCTTCTCTGTGATGCTATGCTCGCTATTTTTTGGTGTCTACAAAATTCTTTAGCTCTCCCTTATCTTGATTGATCAGGACTGTATGAAGTTATCCTTCATCAGTTTCTCTTTAGCATCTTCTTTTATTCACTCCCCTTAATCCCTTTTCTATGAATGTCCAATGGAAATGAATAATGCTTGTCTCTTATATAGACATGATATTCATTAATTCTTGATTCTTGATTCTTGATTCTTGGCATGAAAAACAATCCAGCCAATCTGATTTAAAGCATAACTCCTAATTTATCTCATAGTTATCTTCTTGCCAACTGTACAAATCTTCTTTAAATCAATCACTTAACTTTGGTTGAATAAAACAATGAAAACAACCAGTTAAGTCTATCTTTAGCTCTTGCCAGCTAGATATTTTTTCATTTTATGAACTCTCTATTTTGTCGGTCAAATCTTTAGTTAGTTGTTGGTTACAACTGCCAGTTTTGTCAGTGTGACTCTAGTTTAGCTTTGGGATCTCCGTCCATCGGGCATCATTGGGTTTTTACTTGTCAGGTAACTCTATTTTCAGCTCATCGGGTAACCTGTGGTTTGCTTCATTGGGCAACACTATCTTCAGCTCATCGGGTATCACTTGTGACTTTTCTTCTTTGGCTTTACCGATGGTGTGCACTCCGTCGGTGTTGTCTGTCACTTAGTGAATACTTGACTTTTATGCATTGATGAAAGCATAACCTTTGTTCCATTTATTCTCTGAAGTATTTGGCATTATTTACATGACCATATAGACTATATCAAGTTGAGATCAATGACAATACAAAGCATTAACTGATTTAATGCCTTGCATTATCTTCAACTTAATATTATCAAACATTCAATCAGTTATATGTCATAAAAAATGTATACCTCCATCACTGTGATGCACATCCAAACTAACATCATCATGCATAGGTTATGTACGAGAATCGATAGGCTACATTCCAATTTCATATGCATTCATGTTATCATTGTTTGCTTACTTAAAACAAATATACTCACTTTATGTTGGAACTTAACATCAAATAAACTAATTGGTAAAAAATTAAATTTGAAATAATTATCATTTAGCTTACTTACCACGATGGATCCATCAATAGAACCTTGTTCACTTCTTATTCTTTCAGCCATGACTTTATAGCCTTGTTGGAAGCCAATTCTCTTGTCCTCTTTCATAAGACTTATATTGAACTCCGCGCCTTGCATTTTTTATTGGTATCATCAAATTTTATTTCATTGTTTCATCAAAACAAAAAATATTGCAAATTATAAGTAAATATTATAAAGATCAAATTACTATTTTCAATGTTAAAAGTCATCTACAAATTATATTTTTCCTAATATAAATATGATAATATTAACACTTACAACTCATGCGACAAGTTTGGAATAACCACCAGAGCCGAGCTTGTGTTGCCCATGCTTTTGTTGTCTTGCCTTTGTTGCCTTTGATTTGTCAGGCAATCTATGAAGAGATTGAAATATGTTAGTTCATATAAATATAAAGAGTATTTAGTACACAATTACATTCTTAACAGTATCACATACCTTCTTTTTTTGTTTGGTGGTGTAATTCCTTTTTTTATTTCATTTTTCTCGTTCACATCCATAATAAGACGTTGCCACTCTAAATCAGGAATGCAAGGGGGCATTGGTACTACAGGTTTTTTGATAATGTACACCTATACTGGTCCCTAATATACCTCAAACATAACCCAAATTTCTAAAGGAGCCTATCCTTCTCAAATGTATGAATTCCAAATAAGTTTGTCATACTCTCTACAAGAGCATCATTTAACTTTACATCTTGGAATTTCCACCTTTTAAGAAAAAAAATAGTGTTAGATTCAAAAATGAAGTGAACTTACCTTTAATATAGTTTAAGAAATTGATGTAATGATAACTATCCTAGTAATGATATGAAATCAAAATAGTGGATTGGGGTTTTCTTTTGGATATGATGTTCCACCATGTACAGAGGGTGGGCCTGAACATCTGCAAACACTCGTCACTAAGTTTATCATAAAAAAACATCATTCCCTACAAAATAATCATGGAATCATTAGTTAAAGGATATAATATTATAAAATAAGAATACAGTAGATGTAAGCTTCTCATATTCAATGCAAGGTGTAATTAACATATGATTGCATAGTAAAAGAAAAGTCCCATGGAAAATAGGCCCAAACCATGTATTGATGATGGTGCAATGTGATATATCTCGCCTTTAACACTAAAATTTGTATTTATTGGAGGAAGTTCCTTGGGGACCCATTTCTTGTGTATATATTGGTACCTAAAGGGCACCTTGATGTCGCCTTTTCTCTCATCATCATAAGAACATGACCCCCCTTGAGCAAGAAAAAATCTCATGCCTTTATTGAATTTCCTTCTAGTCTTTTGATCTCTAGTTCATCTTCCTAATTTAGACATACTACATGACTCACTTTCTTCTTCCATTCCTATATTTCCTTCACTCAAGGAAGACACATCTAAAAAATACCTATTTGCTGCTACCTGCACTCCATCAAATGAGATAAATAGAAGGTAATGCGAGATATTTTGCAAATTGTGAAATACATTAATCTCTATAGGGTGTATTCACTTATACCTGTCGATCCATGAGACTGTGTGGGATGCTCATGAAATGGGTTTAGGTACCTACATATGTAATTCAATTATCTTAAGTTAGCTAAAAAAATTATGATACATATACTCAAAAATACATGGTAAGTACATTAAAGACCATAAGCATCCCATATGAATTAAAAATATTAAAAGGTACATCATGAATTAATTAGATTAAGCATTGATTGCATAACTATACATTTATATCAAGAAATCAATATTAAATAGATTATGCAGTGATCACATAAATGTACATTTCATTCATGTCATTGATCTTCTTCTTCATCCAACTCATCACCATGATCATCATCGTCATCGTTGACATCATCACCACTACCGTCATTGTCATCATCTTCGTCATCATCGTCATCATCATCATCATCATCATCATCATTAGCATTGTCATCGTCATCATCTTCTTCTTCTTCAAGAAAAGTTGCATCAGGAACATCATCGACTAATTGTCGATCGTGATCATCATCTACATCATCTTCTAGTTGTTAACAATCTTCTTCTTCCATTTCATTATACCTTATCGACCTTCCTCTTGGATCATGTCTAACAAAAAATGACCAACCCAATTTATGTGGAACCTCTGAGTAAAATACCTGCTCACATTGGCTTGGAACAACATATGGCTTATCCCCAACTGGCTCAAACCACCTTGTATTAATCATTGGAAATCCATTGTCATGTTCAACAACAGTTCTATCAGGTTCATTTTGATTGAGTCATAGTCTATACCATCTAATGATGAAGAGAACTAATCTGAAGGAATTAAAGTCACACTCAACTATATCATCCAAAATGTAATAGTATTGATTTTAAGACTCTTGAGGATGTGAGTCATTTCTAGATGAAATATTAGTCACTTGAAAGACTGCACTTATCCTATAATCACAAGTTTTCTTTGTGTCATCCAACTTTTTGATGTGAAATTTATGACCACTGAAAAACATAGCCTTGTGGTGTTTGACCTGAAAAAATATATCAAACATGTATAAATTATTGCATCGAGATTTGATAAACGTACGGGTGATTAATAAATTTATATGTACCTAGAAATCTCTTAAACCATATGCTAAATCTATTTCCCTTTGCATAACATTTTGATCTCCGTTACGATGAGCTTCTTTAACCAATGAAGACACAACTTCCCATGTTAATAGACGACCTAAATGATGACATCGTTCAATCCATACCGTGACCCAATCTTGATTGTTTGTAATATACAAATGTATTGCATCCCACTCTCATGCAACTATACAAAAAATAAATAAACGACTTACAACTGATTAATTTTGAAGATTAAGAATTAATTAACAGCTACAATAACATCTTATAATTTATTACCTCACTTTCCTCAATCTACCTTTCCCCACCAAGTACTCCCCTTCAAATTTTCTAATGGCGTCGAGATCCCAAATGCGATCTATATGGATCTTTGTTGCAAGCTTAGGAAGATATTCAGTAACGTACACTATACTCTGGTATACCATATATTTGTCCACCATAGAACCCTTAGGACATTCTCTTTGCTGAACCAAAGCCTTCAAATATTTCAAGTGCCTCTCAACCATCCACATTGACCGAGTGTGTACGGGTCCACACAATTCAATCTCCTCAACTTGGTGTATGAGGTAGTGTTCTTGTGCATTGAAAAAGGTTGAAGGTAGACACTTTTACATTTCACATATTAGATGAGGAATTCTTCTCTTCCAATATTTATATCTACTTTATAGATTTTTTTAGATGAAAACCACCTACAAGACATCCAAGACACAAAAATATATAAACACGAGAGTTTTATAATATATTACATAACAAGAAAAACATATTGCGAATAAAATAAATATATACAAAAAATTAAACATATATCATTTCTTACCTCATGTATTTTCCAAGATCATATATCACTTGTTTGATGTTATTGTCAAAGTTCTCTGGGAGAGATAGGGGTAGCACGTACTGCAATAATTATAAAAATAATCATGTCATTATTTTCTCACATAATACAATGAAAAGTACATGCAGTTTACAAATATATTGTAAATACAAAAGAACATGACTTACCTTGATGAAGGTATGCAAATCATGCATTTTCAACCCTGGCCCAAATTCACTTTTCTTTGATATGACATTGCTTATGTTCGCAGCAAATCCTGTGGGAAATCAAATTTTTCGTATGACTTCTTTTATGACATCACTTTGTTGCTCTGTTAATAACCAAGGAAGGGCACTTATATTAATCCGCTCTTCATTTCTATTTGATTCAATGAAATTTTTCATTGCATGATTGGATTCATGAATGTCACTACAAATTTTGACATTTTTTCTTTGTCACGCCTTCCATCCAATATCTTCCACAATGTCTCCATTACATTCTTTCCAATATGCATAGTATCAAACAAATGCACAATTTATAGCTTCTCATAGTAGGGAAACCTACTAAATTGTTTGGGATAATGTTTTAGTCCCTTTGGAAGGTGCTTAGTAGTATTGCCTTGACGACCTTCATGATCATCAATTACAGAATCAGAAAACAAAACACAATAGAAATATATAAATTCCAAACATAAACCATTAGGTAGAATGGTAGTACCTTGATGATTAATTCTATTATATTCCAACATCCATAGGCGAGTTTCCATTTTTTGTGGCTTAGATTTAGTCTCTTCTTTCCTATTGAAAAGATGTTTTTCGGTAGTTCGATACTTTTGATTTTTATAGAGGAAGTTCCTATACTCATCAAACACCTGCTTTCCTAAACTTTTTGAATGACGAGATTTCATCTTTGGACCACAAACTAGAAATGAAAATTTTCCCTTTGTTTTAATACCTACAAGATAATGATACAATTAGATTAAATATGTTAATTTTTATATTTAGATTTATCATGTGCAACTTGAATTCACCATAACATACCAGAAAAATGTGTTAGCCCTAGGGCATCATGTATTGTCCATACAAGCATTGGATGGAACTAAAATTGTCTATGTCCTATTGGTCTATAGATGTCATACATAGTGATACCATCCATAACACCAGAAACTCATTGATAAGAGGCTCAATATATATAATCATATCTTTAACTTGGTATTTACCTAGTTGAATGAACAACAACATTGCATAATTATTGTGACCATTTTACTGCAAGATTTATAATTACATGCAGATAACTATTAAATGATCAAATACCTAGAAAAATCATTGCCAACATAATGTGATCCCTCTTTATTGACATCTATGGAGGAATGTTATTGTTGATGACAAAAATAGGCCAAACAGAGTAAACAGATCTTAGCTCTCCAAATGGATTGACACCATCTACTGCCAATGAAAGCTTGAGATTTTGAGGTTTTTCAATAAAGTGCGGCCACTTTTCCTCTATGTCCTTAAATGAAGAACCATCCATAGGAATTTAAATAATATCATCTCGACTCCTATTGTGTGTATGATAATCCATAAATTGTGCCAAGCTACTACACCTTAAAAATCTTTGCAAACATGGTATAATGGGGATATAACAAAGAACCTTGCGAGGCACCTTTTTGTTATTTAATCAGTTCAATATCTACTCGTATAAAATTCAGGGTATTCTATTGCAAATTCATGTTATTTATGATAAATAATATGATCATTGAGATATGCATCTATTGCTTGATACTCCATTCCAATATCTTTCATAGTGGCACATAATTCTCAGTATGAGGGAGGGAGAATATTCAATGGTGGTAACAAAAGCTCACCTATCAATCTATAGAAAAAAAATAAAATTTGTTCATATTAACAATATTTATGTTACTTTTTTATTCTTTAATTACTATAATGACATATATGACATACCTTAGCATACGTCACATTGTTATGTTGGATAAACCATTCATAACTTTTAAGTTCAACAACAACAATACAACAGAGAGAAGAGTTGTTTGGGAGCCTTCGTAAAGGGTCATGGCTTCCTTCTCAAGTAGATGTATATCATGGATGACATCAATTTCATCCTGATCATCATCATTAGTTGCGCCAGTACCAAATGTGTCATGGATCAATGTATTAGTACCATCATCTTCAAATGTGTTATCTGGCGCATGATCGTCATCTTCCATGGGATCATAATCTTTAGCTTCAATATTCACACCTCCATGATCCTACACTTCCAAAACCATATTATCCATATTCACACCTCCATGTTCCATATCACGTACTCCCCTGGGGAGGTCGACCTATATAAAAATGATAAACACAAATAAACCATGATAATGATCTCATCATCAAGTGTATTTCATAGATATATTATTTGTTAAATAAATATAATGAAAAACTTACCATTTGATGATAATCAAACCACCCTTCAATGAGACCATTATCCCTAAAATGTCTCTTATCTATTTGGATTATCAATCTTCTAGTGTTTAAGCCCTTACAAATATTGCAGGGACAATAAAATTTTCCATCGCCTTTTCTTTTGAAGTTAGACCACAATCTATTGATTTTATCCCCATTCTATTCTTCACTTAGATTGTCTGACATGATCCTTCTTCACTTAGATTATATATAACCTAATTATATATAGAAATTTAAATTTTAGTTATGAAATGATACTCTAGTATAGTATACCAAATTGAAATACTTCTGCTATTGTAGTCTTCCACCTCAAACTCTTTCCTATTGTGGCAAGAAAGAAAGATATTCAAATAATATAGTAGTTTGTAAATCAAAATAAAATATCATGTATATTATACACAAAATATATCAGAAGTGCATCAAATTTTACCAAGAACTACTAGGAGCTAGACCCGACAACAAATGGACTTGTGATGATTTTCACAAGTTGCAGGATAAGGTCCCAGTAGTGCTTAGGCAAATCTGCATGGTGAAGTTTGCATATGTTGTATATGTGGTATGTGTGTGTGCGTGCATAAAAAAGGGGGCCTTTATCTCTGATCTTAAAATGAAAAATATGCATATCTAATGCTTTTTGAGGGTGAAAGGAATAGAAAATGGAGGAAATTTGAGACCACAAATGGAGGAAAGTTGTTGATTCAGGGTGCAGGGAACAACACCCGTCAGTACTTGTATCAAATTGTAAATTTCAATTTTCAACCGTTCTGTGAATATAGAGAATGGATGTAATCTCAAAAAATAACAAAATGTAGACATGAAATATTACTTATTTTTTTATTCTACATTACTTACTGGGTATGTGCACCAAGTTGTGGACCAAAAATGGGGGTATAAGTGGACACATTTTTTCTGAAATCGGGTAAACCTAAACTTGGAATAGGATTTTGAGGGTCATGCACTCAAAATAAGAAGATGTGTAAAAAATAAAAATTGTAGTACTCTGAACCTAGTTTCTAGAACACTAATTTTTTTTAAAACCCGATAATATTAAGAGGGTCAAACCTTGCACACACAAAAATATGTTCCTGATTTTTTTGGAAAAACATAACATAGTTGTTTCCGTGCATGGTACACAAGGTATAGTTATATTCAGTATTTTTTAAATACCTTTGGTAGGATGATAGGTAAGAGTGATATCTATAATTTGTGTATTTTTTGTAATTTTTTGATGAGTATTTTGTTTTCTGTGATTTTTTGAAGTGGTCGCATCCTGAAAATTTGGTACCTGTTCGTGCGCTGGGCATAACTTACATCAAAATAATCAAAAATGAATTTTTTTTTTTTAAAGTGTATAAAATAAAGTCTAGAACAATAATATGTAATTTATTTTTAATTCAATTAAGTATTTCAAAAGTTATTAAAAAAATGGTAGACATATGTTTGTGAGTACAATCAAGACATTGTTAAAGAAAATTAAAGTTTACTATGCTTATGTTGTCCAAAAATAGAAAAATTTATATGGTTAGAAAGCTAAGAAGACGTATGAGATTATGGTGAAAATTATAAAGCTACCCAATTAACAAATTGTAAACCTGATGAGGATAAAGTTGAGAAATCATCTTACAAGATAAAAAAAAGTCTAAAAGAACAAAAATGGAGGGAAAATGAGCCTCCAAGCCTTTGGTTCATTTTTCAAGCCTCTTCACGAGCCATAATCCAATCGGGTTTCTTAATTTAAAATAACCCGATCGGGTTCTGAAAAGACAAAAGTACTTCAAAACCCGATCGGGTTCTGTAAAGAAAAAAGTACTTCAAAACCCGATCGGGTTCTGAAAAGAAAAAAGTAATTCAAAACCCGATCGGGTTTTGAAGAAGTAAAAACTATTCATTTTATTCTCCATTACCAAAGAGAGAGAGATTACGAGTAGGAGAGATTGAGAGAGAGAGAGAGAGAGAGAGAGAGGGATTTAGAGAGAGAGAG
>MU222002.1:6030-17257 GCA_018584345.1 Thuja plicata | reverse complement strand
GCACAAAGCATATATTTAATCTTTTTTTTTTACATTTTGACCCTACCTTGCTTCCTCCTCTCCTATCTTCCAAAACTGTCATGCCAGTATTTGGCAGGAACTATGCTGCATTGCAGCTCTTGTTTTTTAATGATTTCATGGATTTTGAAAGTGTTTTGTAATGATATAATATTTTGAGACAAATAGTTATTGTTGTTTCTGGTTTAGATTCGATTATGTGTAATGTTTTTATCAAGTTTTGTATCATATGAGTGATCTTTCATTAAGATGGTAGAATATACTATGCCATCTTTCATCATGATGATAGAAAGTTCATAGAGAAGAAAAATAAACTGTTGCAATCTATGAAGACTATAAAGACTTGATTCAAGGAGGGTCAGAAGATGTTGCTCACCTAAGGAGGGGAGCCATATAACGAATAAGCTTAAACAACCTAAAAAGAGAATAAGAAAAAGGTTACTAAATTATGGATTGTGAAAAATTAATATCTTTAATGACAAAGAGTGTTTCAAAGGTTTAATTATAAAATAATTTAAAATTAAATATATCCAATAATTTTATAAATAACAAGAATTATTAAAACAATAGATATTTGTTATAGAAAGTTTGATAGAAATTATTATTTATGCTCATACAATACTAGAATAGAAATGAGAATTAATTAAAAGTCTTTGTAATTCAAAATAAGTATATGTAGAAACAAATAAAATTTTAAAATAATCAATTACTTGAGATCATATTTTAAAATATATTGAAATTAAATGATTTTTTTTTTTTAAATAAGAGAAAAAGATAGAAGTTGTCTATAAATTTTTTAGTGAATGAACAATCTTTTATACAATAAAGATTTGTACATTTATTTAATAATTCTATAAATAACAACAACCATCAAAATAATAGAATATGCACAAATAATAGAATAAAAAATGAAAAGAAATTTTTAATAGTTTTTAAAAATAAATTTAAAATAAATATAATTTTAGAATAGCCAATTACTTGAGTTACTATTTCATATATATTAAAAATATACTTAAATTAGATGATAATATATTCAAACCAAGGTGTTAATAAAATTTTAAATGAAAGAATGCGATTTATTTACAATGAAGATTTGTGCATATATTAGGGTAAGTGCACCAAGATGGTGAATAGAAAAGTGGCCACACCCCAAAAAAACCCAAAATTCTTTGTTTCCTGTGCAGGTTATTTAAAATTTTACATAACACGCTCGGGTTACAGCTTGGTAAAACCGCTTAAAGTTCTTCAAAACCTGATCGGATTTTGAAGAACTAAAAGTACCTTTTTACTCAGGAACCCGTATGCGTTTTATAAAACTATATATTTTTTGTTTGCCCGCAGGCCAAACTCAGTATGGAAGCCAAAGGTGCTACTGCCTTAGGAACCTGTGTTGCACTATTATCACTCTCTCTATGTTGAAGGAACTCAAACATAAAATTATGTAGAACCACCTCAAAAGGAGACCGTTCCTCTATAGTTCTTATCCATGTGTGTCCATGGGATATCTCCCACTTTAAAATCCTTGTCGTACCATCTTGCAGAAAATATTCAAACTTTTTCCTAGTAATCCTCATAGTAACAGTGACCTATAAACCAATATCATAATATATGAACCTCCTCAGAGACTCACTAAGAGTTCTAGCCTTGCCACTAAATATTTTATCATTTCTAAACTTCCATATACTCCCATGAATCACAAAATAAATACAAGACATTAAAAATTTTCCTTAGGCCCAAAATGTTGTCAAACAAATCTCAAGAATAGTAATTTCTCATTGATAGAAAATTCAAATAATATTTAAACTTCTTTTGCAAACATGCAATAAAAAAAAGATGTCTCAAAATTTCAGGATTTCTACAAACTAAACATGGATTGTAATCTCCATTAGGATGAACTTAAGGGGAAGCTTGTGGAGAATCAACCTCCATAGAAAACAATTCTTCTTTGGTTCTACCAAATCTTCTCTAAAGATTATCAAACCTTTTACTCGATAAGGCAACATCATGACTCACAACCAAGAAAGAGATAATATGGAAAAAAACTATCTTCATTATCATCCAAAGAGGAGTACAAGGTTTTGGCTTTGATGTTGAAAAAAAATAAACTATCAATCCATTGTAAATGATGATTCTATCCTCAACAGTATAACACACCCTATGGAGGGAGAGAGCTTGACGAGATTCCCTTATGTTTAAGGTTCCACTAGATGGAATTTTCTCCATACAACTTATTGTCATATGAGATAAGCCCATTATGAGAAATCATATGCCTCACATTATCCCATGCTTTCCATATGGATTTGAAAAAAAATGAACTTGTCATCTTAACTAGAAAATGACCCGCAACGAGATCACAAAGGTGCATCCCTTTCTAGATGAGGAACCCTTACGTGGTATATCTCTACTAATATTATTCCTGATACGAATATTTCATGGATCCATCCCTTGAAATGCCTTAAAAATCCACTTGGTTGTGAGGGAAATTCCTTTCAATCTGAGATCCTTCAGTCCTAACCCCCCCATGGATCACCATTGCCACCTTACATCCTGTCTTTTTCTACCTCCTTTACCTTCTGACCCTAAATAATTTTTTATATGTTTGTCAAGGTGATCATACTGATACTGTTAAAGATCTAGGTAGAAGTATAGCAGATATTATATAAGGATAGGATGTCCTGGCACAGATGAAACCTCTTAGCCATAGACAAGTAATGTTTGTCCCATTTACTTAGCTTCCTATCAATTTTTTCCCTAATCCTGTTCCACAACTCCTTCAAATCTGGGTAGATAGAAAATGAAATTCCCAAGTATCTCACTTGATGCTTCGGGCCTCCCTAGGCAAGGAAAAAAATGTTAAACCAAGATGGAGGATGTTCCTCCCACCCAAGCATGATAGATTCGGGGAGGAAGATTTTACTCCCAGATGCCTAAAAAAATAGCTCAAGCTTAGACACCAACTTTTCCATGTTGTTTTTCTCTATTTCCACCATTTGTAGAAAATCTCTAGGAAAGTCTAATCTTTCCATCATCACAATGATAAATTTTCATTCAATTTTTTTATATACCTTTTCATAGTCAATGAGCAACATGCTCACTTCTTGACTAGAGTCTTTAGCTCGACTCATGGCCTCCCAACATGTCAGGATATTTTATAATATGTCTCTTCCTTTGACAAATCCTATTTGGGTATGATTGACGACCTTAAGGAGAACACCTTCTAGCCTTTTCACAAAAACCTTTAGCCAAAATCTTGTATGAGACATTTAACAACGTGATTGGTCTCAAATTTTTAATTAGTGACCGGTCTCCTTCTTTGGGGATTAGTTTGATGAGAAAAACATTGATGTCTTTGGCTAGGGGGCCTTGCAAAATGGCTTCCATATATACCAGATAAATTTCTTTTCTAATCCAATTGCTATTGTAAAACTACACGAGCATCCCATTAGGTCAAGGTGATTTGTCACAGCTCAAGGACCTAATAGCTTGGTTGATCTCCTCAATAGAGATCTCTCTGCCAAAAATATTTGTCTCTACTTCACTGAATTTATTTGGAATGATACCTTTGATTTTCTCTCTATAATCTTCCATAGTAGATCTTGAATCTTCTAAAGTGAACAAGCTACTATAGAACTGGCTAAATACCTCAGAATCTCTTGTTGGTCTATGAGGTTAACTCCTCCTTCCCAGAGTGACACAAGGAGGGATATCACTTAGGGACAAAGGCACTCCCAAGCACCAAACCAACTTTTTAAATACAACTCGGAAGCTTTAAACATAAAAAATGAGAGAAGTAATGCAGAGTCTTTTCATTAAATCATCAAACTTCATACATGTCGGGATATAAGGGCTTCCCAGTTATGGCCAAATACATTCAAATCTATTTCAGAAAATTCCTCAGACATACAAGGTCACAAATCCTCGATCCAAAAATATTATCTTACTGCTACCTAACTGTTGCCTAATCTAAGAATAGAACACTACTTTTATACAAGAGGCTATCGAAAAGGTCATCCCCAAAAGATCCCAAAGATCCAACATAGGAAACAGCAATGACCCAGATTTAGGTTCATGCATTCCCCAATAGAAGATCCTAACATTAAATATGCTACAAAAATTGAATACAAATGTTGGCCAGAAGATTCGACCAACAAAACCCACTCGGTGAGAACCACCGAGCAGATAGGAACAAGCACCGAGATCGATCGGTGAAAAAATCCAAAATAAGTAACCAATTTTGGATGGTGAACTAATCACAACCATCAACCGAGCACTCTAAGAAGTTACCGAGCAGTGTCCAACAAACTACCGAGCTAAAAAAAAAAACTTTTGGAACTGATACATGATTGCGAATAACAAAAGATGCTCCTGCATCAGACACCTGGGGTTAAAAAAAATAATTCTCTGAATCATGAGTTAGGTGTAACCTGAGCTGAATCCAACTCAGATTGAGAAATCCATGTAGAGTCTTCAATTGGTTTGATCTTCCACTTTACCAAATGTTCCATGTAATCATTTCCTCTTATTTTTTTACCAATTCTTTCTTCTAAAATCTGTTCAACTTCTTCTCTATATGTTTCTTAGGATAGTCACTTAGTACTTTCACTTTTTAATCAAGTTCAGGATACTCATACAAATCAGAAATATTGAATATAGGTGATATATCCATGTCATCAGGTTACTCTACTTTATAAGCATTTCCACTATCAAATTTTCTCAATATCTTGCAAGGACCAAAATTCTTCATCTTCAATTTACCATATGTTCCAATAGGAAACCTACCTTTCTTCAAATGAACCATCACTTCATCACCAACCTCAAAAAACTTATGTCTTCTTGATCTATCTACACTATCCTTGTATTTTTAAATACTTTTCTCCAACTCATGTTTCACTTTCTCATGCAATGACTTCATAAATTTAGAAAATTCTTCTCCTTCAACACTTCTTTTTTCTTCTCCAACAATATATCTCAAGTCTGATATACCTCTTGGTTGTATGCTAGTAATAATCTCAAAAGGTGTGTTTCTAGTACTCCTATTCACTAAATTATTATATACAAACTATGCTTGTGCTAACATGAAATCCCAATTACTTGGATTGTCGCCAATTAAGAATCTCAACCGGTTACCCAAAATTTTGTTTACAACCTCTGTTTGTCCATCAGTTTGTGGATGAAATGTAGAACTATACTTCAACTCAATGTCCAGCTTCTTTCAAAGAGTTTTTCACAAATAGCCAACAAACTTACTGTCTCGGTCAGAGATGATACTCCTCGGTAATTCATGCAATATGACAATCTCCTTGAAGAAAAGATCTGCTATATGCAATGCATACGATGTTTTTCTACATGGTATGAAATGTGTCATCTTGGAAAATCTATCCACAACAACAAATATGGAATCAATACCTCTTGTTGGACCCTCGATAAGCCAAGAACAAAATCCATGTTGATATCACTCCAAGGTTTCTCAGGAATAGAAATTAGTGTATACAATACAATATTCTGACTTACTCCTTTTGCAACTTGACAAACTCCACAACTCTTCACAAATTTATGAACATTCTTATACAACTGAGGCCAAAAATACCTTTCCTTAAGGAAACTTAATGTCTTATCAATACCAAAATGTCCTGCCAAACCACTACTATGCTTTTCCTTTATCAAATTGGTTCTCATTGATCCTCTCGATATACATAACTAAATACCTTTGAACAACTTATCTTCTTGAATAAAATAGTCTTCGAACCTAATCGGTTGATCTAGCATAGGTGCTCTACACATTCTCCATAGCTCAGAAAAATCAGGGTCAGTTTCATACAAATTCATCATATCATCAAAACCAAGGACCTCAATTCTCATTTCAGTCAAAAATGATCATCTCCTACTCAATGCATCAAGAACTCGGTAGATACCCCACTCTTATATTTTATCACAAATGTGAAACTCTACAAATACTCTACCCATTTCATATGTCTCTGATTCAAATTATTCTGACTACCTGAATACTGTAAAGCCTTATGATTGGTATACAACACAAATTAAATCAACATCAAATAATGTCTCCATTTCTTCAGAGCTTGAACAATAGCATAGAAATCTTGATTATGTATATAATATTTCCTTTTAGCATCATTCAACTTCTCACTAAATAAAGAAATAGGTTTACCTTCTTGACTCAACACAACTCCTATTGCACTGTCACTTACATCACATTACACTTGGATTACCTTATTGAAATCAGGTAAGGCTAACACAGACAATTCAACAAACTTTTCTTTCAAACTCTCAAAAATCTTATTTTCTCCATGTGTCCACTTGAATTCTCTCTTGTCTCATATCATTGTCTCAGTCATAGCATTACAAATTGAACTAAATTATATGAAGAACTTTCGGTAAAAACTTGCTAACCCATGAAATGATCTTACCTCACTGATATTGTCAGGTGTAGGCCAATTAAGTATAGCTTCAACCTTCTCAGGATCCATCTTCAAACCATCATTTGAAATCACAAACCCTAAATACACAAGTTATTATTTCATGAAGGAACACTTTTTCAAATTAATCAACAGCTTCTCCTCTTTCAATATCTGCAATACCTGTCTAATGTGCAACAAATAATATTCTATGGTCTTACTGAATATCAGAATGTTATCCAACTATACACAATCACAAATTTACCCAATAATTTCTTCAAAACCTCATTCATCAACATTATAAAAGTACTTGGTGCATTAGTTAAACCGAAAGGCATAAAAGACCATTCATACAAACCTTATTTTGTCTTGAAAGCAGTCTTCCATTCATCACCTTCTTTGATTCTAATATGATGATATCCACTCTTCAAATCAGTCTTGGTAAAATATTTTTCTCCACTCAAACAATCCATTATGTCATCCATTCTCGGTATAGGGAACTGATACTTAACTGTTATCTTTTTAATAATTCTTGAATCTGTACACATTCTCCATTCTTCTTAGGTTCCAACACAGTTGGTACTACACATGGAATTAGACTTTCTTTGATCAAACCTTTCTACAAAAACTCATTAACTTGTTGGTTGATTTCTTCATTCTCAGTCAGTGTCAATCGGTGTGGTGCCTTGTTTGGAAAACTAGCTCCAGGAAATAGATCCATACAATGACTAATATCTCTCATTGGTGGAAAACCATTAGGTACATCATCTAAAATGATTTCTTTATACTTGATGAACAACAACTCAATCTTTTCAAGGAATTTATCTTCTGTTTTCTCACTCGATTTGTTAGGAATCAAAGCATAACAGGCATCATTTATTTTCATATATCCTTAAAAAAATGTCTACCTTCCATCAAACAAACTTTCAAAGATGTACATATCTCACGAACAGATTCTTCAGCCAAAGCTAACAAGATTTTTCTCTTTCCATAAGCCTAAATAGTATATTTGTTTAATCTTCCATCATGTATAGCACTTCTATCATATTTCCAAGGTCTTCCCAATAAAATATGACAACAATCCATAGACATAATATCACACAACACCTTATCATAATACTTTCCAATTTTCAGATTCACTAAACATTGTTCACTTACCATGAGTGTATGATCATCCTTGTCCCATGAAATTTTATAGGTTTTTGGGTGCTTCAATCTTTCAAACTACAACTTAGTAACCATCTCCTCTGATGCCATATTCTTCGAGCTTCCACTATCAACAATTACTTTCCAACTTGGTCTGCAACTCTACATCTAGGCTTAAACAAACTTTTCCTTACTAGATCTTGCTTATTATTTTTACTCCACAAGATTCTTCTGACCATCAGGTTTCCTTCCTTTTCAGGTTCATTCGATTAATCTTCTTGCATCAAAGCATTTCTGCTACTACCAACTTTATTTCTTGCATGTGTACACTAAAATGATCTATGTCACTCTTCTCCAAAATTGTAACAAGTTCCTTGGAACCCTCTTCTGTTATATCCACGTTGGGAGTAATTATTTCTTCCTCTAAATGAATTTCCACCTTTCCACTCGGTCTTTCCTTTGTCTTGATCTGCCTTGTCCTGATCAAATCTACTATTTTCACCATAGGATCTACCTCTTCCTCTAGGGAATCTACCACCTCTTCCTCCTTTTGTCTTTGTTTATGTCTCTTATTCAATTTCTCCTCAGCTTTTAGGGAAAACTGATAAACCTCTTCAATACTCTCCATCTTTACCAAACTGATATCTTCTTGAATAAAAATCCTTAATCCATTCAGGTATCTAGAAATTATTTCCACCTCATCTTCATCATGTCCAGATCTGATATCTAAACTATAAAATTCCTCGGTATAATCTTTCATTGAGCTATATTTTTTCTTCAAACTTTGCATTCTCCTAACTAGGTTGATTTGATAATCACAAGGTAGAAACTCACCCTTCAAATTATTTATCATCTTATTCCATACCTTAATCTTGTCTTTACCCTTCTTCTTTTGGTCCAATTGCAGATGCTCCCACCACAAGGATGCATGACCTTTCAACTTTGTGCTTGTAATCTTCACCTTGTTCTCCCCTGATATGTTCTCATACTCAAAGTAATTTTTAATCTCACTTATCGAGTCTATCAATTCATCTGGATCCAGCTTTCCACTATACCCAGGAGGATTAAACTCAGGTGTGGACTTCAAACTTATCAATGCTTGTATGAATCTTTCTTCTCCTTGATCTAACATAGGTGTGGGTATGGCTTCTCCCTGTACTTCCTCGACTTCATCATCACTAACATCCTCAAGATGTCTTCCTCAGTGTTGTGTTGTCTCAATAGCTTCTAATCTTGCAGAAATTTGCTTTAGCATATAAACTAAGCCTGGATCTGCATCACACCTCCCTTCAACCATATTAAAACCCTCTGCAATTGTAGGTCAGATCACAATCTGCTACCCCACAAAAAATTGGCCAACTAAAATTTACAAGAAGGAGCCTCAGATCTAACCTTCGCTCTGATACCACCCTATGTAGGGAGGGATAAAACTTAGAGCCAAAGGCACTCCCAAGCACCAAACCAACTTGCTAAACACAACTCAGAAGATTTAAACATAGAAAATGAGAGAAGGAATGCAGATTCTTTTCATTAAATCATCAAACTTCATACATGTCAGGTTGTAAGGCCTTCCTGATTATGGTCAAATACATTCAAATATATTACAGAATAGTCCTCAAACATTAGAGGTCACAAACCCTCGATCCAAAGTTACTGCCTAATTACTTCCTAATCTAAGAACATAACACTACTTTTATACAAGAGGCTACCAAAAAGGTTGGCCCTAAAAGATCCCAAAGATCCAATATAGGAAAAAACAACGACCCAGATTTAGGTCCACATGTTCCCCAATGGAAGATCCCAACATTAACTATGCTATGGAAATTAAATTCAAATTTCGGCCAGAAGATCCAACCAACAAAACCGACTTGGTGAGACAACCACCAAGCAGACAGGAACAAGCACCAAGACCGATCGGTGAAAGAAACCCAAAATTAGTAACTGAGTTTGGTCAGTGAACTGAAGTCTGAAATTAGTAACTGAGTTTGGTCAGTGAACTCAAATATGCTTCCACCCATCTTGTCTTGAGGTCTTTCCACCCTATTATTGTCTCCTCCTAATATCTAGGGAACATCTTCCAAATGAAATATCTACTTTCACAATTCTATCCTCTTTATAGGACCATTAGAAGCATAAACTAAACAAATGCCAATTTCCTGAACCTTATCCTTAAGAATTACCCACACTGTCGTGTTGCATTGAGAGCCCCCCACCTAGAAATAATATTCTTCCATTTAGGACCAATCAAGATGGATGCCCCTCCTTTCTCCTTGCAATGGCTGGTAGTATAAAATGTTTCCTCCCTCCAGATACATCTAAGGTTAACTTCCAGATCAAATGCAACTTCTTTTACTTCTTGGAGGAGTGGAATATCCATATTCCTATTCATATTTAAAAATATCTTGACTATATTCCTCTCAAGAGATTCTAATCCCCTCACATTCCACGATGAGCATTTCAAATCCATATGAATCATGGGGTGGTATCCATTGATATCTTGAAGCTCATATAGCACTTGGGAATAACTCCCTAGGGTGCCTTCGTGTCTTGTCTAGAAATGGTAGAGCCACATGACCTACCTCTCTTTCTCTTAACTTTAAAATCAAAAGTTTACTCAACACCTAGGGTGGATTTACTAACCCTCTCCTCTTTATTCCTCTTTGCCTTGGTTTTCTTCCTAGATTTCCTGCTTCTTAAGATCTGCAAGGTCTAATCCATCACATCACATTCTAGTTTACACTCAAAGGGGACAATGGCCCATTTCGACCCATCATCCTCCACCGTCTCAAATGCATAGTCACCCACTCCCCTCAGAACATCTTCTAACTCGCCAACCTTAGAAGGAATCCCATCTCCAATGATAGGTCGATCACTGTCTCTGTCGCCAAATTAGGTGGGGTGGGGGGTCTTAAAGGAGGGGCTATTATTCCAGGAATCCCAATGAGGGAATAATTAGAAAGACAATCCTCTGAATCATAAGCATCTTTGATGACAACTAGGTCATCCCCTCTATCAACCGCATCATGATCAGAGCAGGCATGCAAATTAGGGATGGCCTCCCCTAGTTCCCCACCACCTTCAGGGACCCTCTCCTCAGTGACTAGGATAGGGGTTGTCCCGTCATCAAGAACGCACCTCTCTGAGGGTTCAGAGACCTTGTTAGGATCCATCACTCCTAGGAAATTCATCTCTTTCAGGGTAGCATCACAATCTCCCTTACTTTTTATAATAATTTCCATTTTGGTTGTGGTTTTTGATAATTTTCTGATTTTATTGATAACCAATTGTTGAGCATTTAGGGTTCTATGTTAATGGGGGCTACCCTGGGAGGGTTGACCAACTTCAACCATTTTCAAATTTTTTTTTCGGATAGAAGGTACTCCTTAAGGTCTCTTTGAGCTCATTAAGCTTTGTAGTCATAGACTCTCTATGGCTCTTATCAATAGGAATAGGATCTTGGAGCCTTTGATCATTAAGGCTCATAGTTTTTTCCATCTCTAACTTATTCTGAGTCATAATTAGATTTGTTTTGCAATCATTGGTATTACTATTGTTAGGTTTAATAGAATTCTTACTCTTAGAATAAAATTAATTTTAATTGAAAAAATTATATATGCTGCTTAAATTTAGTCAATTTTAGCTAACAAACA
>MU221996.1:321760-335207 GCA_018584345.1 Thuja plicata | reverse complement strand
ATTGTTTTTCCTTGTTTAAGTTTTAAATTTTCACGTGTCGAGCAAATGAAATCTGCAGTCGAGTTGGAGGTAAAAATGTTTGGGTCCGAGTTGGTATTTTCTTATTGGTCTATACACTATGTCGCGATGGTCAGCTCTAGTCAAAAGTTCCTGTTTTGCTTTACCGTTAGTTCACAAGTCATATTTGGTCAAAGTATTCTCATATGCGAACTAGCGATGTCTTTTTAGCAGTCAAGCGCAAGGTCGCAAGGTTAAGTAAAGTAAACGTTTTGGGGTTGCGATCTTGCGAAGCGGTTAAGTCCTTTGTATCCCAAGGTTACGACGGTTTTGTATTGCTACATCAAACAGTTGCGATGTCGCGTTGGCAGTTAAGTTAAAGTCATGGCGCAAGGTTGCGGGGTTGAAGTCCAGTTAACATTTTATGTTGCGACCTTGCTTTGAGGTTAGTGTGGCAGTCAAGTTTACCTTGCCGCAACATCACATGGCTAATAATGGTTAACCTTTTGAGGTTGCGACTATGCGATAATGTCATGTTAGTGGTTAAGTTTGGTCTGTCGCGGGTTCGCAAGCCTTTCTAAGGGTTAACTTTTTGAAGTGCGAACAAGCGCAGAGGTGCCACGCGTCCTAAGTTTTCAAAGCTAACTAATGTTTTATGCAGGCATCGCAAGATCGCAAATGTTTTATAAAGACTTGAACTTTCCATGCGATGGTGCGAGATTGTGACACGTGTACTATGGAGATTCAAAGAAGGAAAAGCTTTGTCGGGGCATTGCAAAGGTTTTAAAAGGTTCTATTTCTTGGTCGTGGTGGTGCGAGATGCTGCCACATGTCTTAGGCGTGCTGATCAACGGTTAGCGTGAGGTCGCAGGTTATCTTTTCCTAACCCAGACACTCCCAGTTCTATCGGTTCTTCTCTATTCCTTTTCTTTTTCAACAACATAATGAAGGAAGTCCCAGTATGTAACCCTTGGGTTTTTATATATGGCAAAATTGATCATTCCTGATGTTTTTGTGGATTTTGACCTAATGAAAGCACTAGCAAAAGGTTACTGTACGCTCACCATATGTATAAGGAAGAAGGATAAAGCTGCCTTGGTAAGAATTGACAAAGCTAGCTTTGTGGAGGCATTTGGTATCTCTGGAGCCATGAGTGTTGACATAGACCTGGATGAAGAGAAAAGACAATATCACCTACATAAACGTGTCCTGAAGAAGAATGCTATTCCCAAGTTTATGCCAAGAGATGGGAGGAGGATTGTACCAATTCTAGATAACGTCAATGAACCCTATGATCTGGACACTTTCCACAATTACCTCAGTCAATCCTGATGCATCTTATTTTGTTCTACAATGCTGATCATATGGACAAGGAGTTGATACTGATGAAAGAAGACATGGGCATGCAGTTGCCAGTGCAACTTTAGACAAGGGTATGGGAATGTACTACTTACTCTTCGTTTTGCATTTTGAAAACTGGATTGTAAATCCCATTAGAAATATGTTAGGTGCAAAAGAGGATAGAATTCCTCTTGAACTTAGAAGGATGATTAGACCATTGCATGCTAACAGTCAGGGGCCCATTAGGCATAATTGGGGGATGCTTTTCTTTTTGAAAACTTTACAATTATTAGAGTTTTTGGTTGTCCTCAGCCACCTCTTATTTTGCCGAAATATGTCCCTCTTAGGGTGGGAATAATTGAATTCATTTGGCAGTTAACATTAGTTGACAAAGAATTCTTAGGTCCCAAGAAGAAGAGGGGCACCTTATTACCTAGATTTTGGGTAGTAGGTGATTTTACAATAGGGAAATGGGCCTTAGATTCTATGAACAAATTTTTAAGACATTACAAATTGTATACTGCCAAAATGAGAGTATGTGATCTTGAGGGATTTGTGAGACATACTTTGAAGGAGATGACAAATGTTGCTTTGCCAATTCATGAGGCATTACTTGAAGAAGACATCATCAGAAATACAGTTGTTACTGATGAGTTGATTGAAAAGAGGAGAAGATGGAATGACATTCAGAGAGTCGAGAGGGAATTCAAAGTCTTCATAAAGGCCAGCAATCAAAAGACAAAAGATTGAACATGCTCCAGAGTGATGAAAGATGCTGCTAAAGCAGTAATTACTGAGAAAAGGGCCATATTTTCATGAAATAAGACAAACACTGAGGGATGCTCAGAAGCCACTTGAAGGTGAAGGGACTAGGGAGTCAAATTTAGCACTAGTTGCTCAGACAAATGATAGGATGTTGCTCTCCAACTTGTTCTTGCAAGATGATGATTTCATCCAGACCGAGGAATTCAAAAGTTTTCTGTTCAAATTAAAGGAAAATGAATTAAAGATTAACTTGGGGCCAGAAGATGACATTGAGGAAAATAAAGAAAAATTAGTGTTGGCACTACAAGAGTATGATCTAGATAGTCATGCACTCACTGTGGTACAGACAAGAGAACTAGTAAAAAGAAGTGGTATGCTTCTAATGCCTGGGTGCAATCTTCTTTTCTCATTGATCAAATAAAGAGACAGCTTGATCCAATCTTCAAATCTGAAGTTGAGGTTGGTGATTTTATTAGAGGATCTGGTTTTGACCCAAGGAGCAAAACATTGACTATCTGGTCACTTGCCCCTGCCACACAGAAGGCAAGGCTTGTTAACATACAAGATAAAAGGTAGGGTGACAAGCTCATTTGGAACATTCAGAATCTGAGCAATGTAGAGATTGCAGATCTTTTGACTCATGTGTCTTTCCTGAGTAGAGCTAAAGCTGAAGATTTGGAGAAAAGAGCTGCAGAAACATATATCAGTCTCGTCAGAATCTCCAAGGAATATGAAGGGCAGCTTATGTTAAATACTAAGCTTGAGGAGAAAATTGCTGAGCTGACTGAAAAGTTAGCTAATGTGCCTGCTACTCATGAAATGGTGGATGCTTAGGTGGGGATTATTGGTGAGTTTGTTCCTTCTGATTCCTATGTTGTTGTTCCTGATATAAATAATGAGTAGATGAATGCCTATGCTGATAGAATAGAAAGGTTAAGAGGAAGAAAATAATACTTTGGGAGTCAAAGTATTGTTGGAGATTCTTTAGCATAGGATTAATATTTTGAAGAATAAATTGGATGTTGTTCATAGCTCTCATATGTCCTTGCAAGTTGTTGAAGGGAAATGTGCAGAGGCAATGGCCCTCCTGAACCCTGTTTTCACCTTATGGTCAAGTAGGAGTTTGTCGATGAAAAAGCTTGCAGCCATTTTGATTTACAGGCTTGATTTACCCGACAAGATTGCAAATACAAAAGATATGGTTGACACAGTTAACACATTGGTTGCATTT
This sequence comes from Thuja plicata, assembly GCA_018584345.1. Lineage (NCBI taxonomy): Eukaryota > Viridiplantae > Streptophyta > Pinopsida > Cupressales > Cupressaceae > Thuja > Thuja plicata. The sequence goes on along the minus strand of MU221996.1, from coordinate 331,873 downwards.
TTTAAGGGTAAAGATCAAATAATCAAGGGCAAGCTACAATTGTTTGTTGAGTCATATAATGCTTATATTCCTAGCATTTATGATAAGGAGGGAAACCTTAAGGATATCCATACATGGATAGGAGACTTTGATTTGATTGTTGATAGCATCGAAACACTGTTAAATCTAACAAGATATTGATACACCCGGTTTCAATGATGTGTTAGAAATCTTTTCAGAGCTGAGGTGGATCTTGTTAAATTTATTGCAGATGCATAGGCTATAATTGATGCTCGTTGGAATGAAGTTGTTGGACAGATAGACTGTTAATCCTTTGAGTGGACATCAGATAGGGAGTTCGCCAGGTGGGAGATGGAGATGGAGATGAACAAAAGGAAAGCTGTTTGAACAACTGAATTTGACCAATTTTGTCTTTTTGTGGATGGTTAATGACAACGCACTTGAGCATGTTTAACGGGAGAACAATTATCTTAATAGGTACCTTGAATTTACCTTGAAAAGCTTTGGGTAGCCTACATAATCCAAAGAAATTGTATCTGATTTATCTCCAGACAAAAGTGCCAGATGTCGATTTGCTGATGCCTGTTTCCCGCGTTGCAGAATTTGAAGACTTGATGTGTTTTCCCGGGTTTTTTATTGTTAAGAAATCAAATTGTTTGCCCTAAGTGATCCATAGCTTGTTGCGATCATTGTTCTATAAAAGGATTTCCAAGATCACTTAGGAAGGGCTGAGAAATTGTCTTAAATTCAATAGAGTTATTTCAACCCCAGTCAGGTTTAACAGATGTAATGAATCTTGTATAACAGTATACAGAGCAATTAGATGTTTTAGTATTGGAGTTTGTCTTGTTGAGTATTATTTTAGTGAGCAAATCAATGTATGAAGACAATGGTTCTAAGGTTAATGAAATATAATTCAGATTTGGTGCTCTCCTCTGTGTTGGTTTTATGAGTTGTGAATTCAATAATTCAAAGTTCTTATTCAATTCATTGCATATTGTTTATATGTGTATGTTTTAATTCTAAGCTTTGATCAAGGATCAATTAAAATGCTGAAAATTAATTCATGAGCTCATAAGGTTGGCATAAGGATCATTATAAGAAGTCTAATTCTGGATTACGTGAATGAATACTATTGTAATGCAATAATAATCTAAGTCTTGAATCAGTCGCACTTTTATGTCATTCATACAAGAGATGTAAACTGGGAGTATTGCCCAATGGATAAGGCACTGATCTAAATATGCTATGAATTGTTATCTTGTTGGTTCAAGGTGTCTGGTTATTCCATCTTTGATAAAAAAATCTTTTTATTTTTCAATTTGTTTGTGGTATGTGTATCTCATGCTCCATAACAATTGAGAATTAATGAGTAATTAGCTCTTAGTATTTTCTTGTTAATGTTGAGCCTCTTAATGAGATAGTCTGTTTATCAAATTCAGGGGTGTTTAAAGAGGGTAGTATTTTATTGAATATAGGTTTACCCGCCTTGGTCTTGCAGAGCCTAAAGTGTAGGGAGAGTTTCTAATCCTTGTTAGTTGGTCCAGTCATTCGTGGAGGTTTGATCATTGGAGTTAGCAACTCTTTAGAATTTGAATTGAGTGTATTGGTAGCTTTTGAAGCATAAAACCTGTCTAGGAACCAACACACCGTGCGGGGCTATTCATCGTATGGGTAAGGCATTGCCGGAACCAATTATCGTATGCGGGGNGGGGGGGGGGGGGGGGTGCCATATGGTTGCGCCTACGAAGGGTGAGTGGTGTCGTTCGGAACATTACAGTGGTATCAGAGCCAATGATTCTGCTAGTCTGTCAGGTAGTGGATGCAGAACGAGCTCATAGTATATACTAGAAGGAGGTACTGTTCTGCGGACAAAATGAGGGATCCACAGGAACCTAACACTAAAATCACGACATTGTTAAGGGAGTTAACCAGAAGCCAAGCTCAGCTCAACAAAACCATGGCCAGGGGAGAACACCATCAATAACTCATGGAAGAGACATTGGGACAACTGGTGGAAAGCAGAACAAATGGAGATCACAATGGACATGGCGAGCATTCGGTCACTGGAAGATCAAACACACAACGCTCAAACTCTTGGCTGTTGATGCCAACATTTCCCTAAAGAACAGAAGTGCCTCACAAAAAGCGGGAGCCCACTTTCCAGGAGATGCAAGAACAACTGAGACAAGACTGGAGGGATGCAAATCTTGAGGTAGATATATCCTTCAAGGATTATGCAGATCTACGAATGAAATATTCAGATGGCAGGAGTCGTGGCTTTTACAACGATGATATCAGACAGAAGACTGGCAAGTTAAATCTATCATCCTTTGATGGGTCCGGGACAACATCAACATGAGCATGGGTACAAAAAGAAGACACCTACTTTCAGCTCAACCCAATGCTGGAGGATGAGGTAATCAAATTTGCAACACTTCACCTGGAAGGAATCGCTCATGAATGGTGGCACCATGGGATGGTCACCCTTGGTCATTATCAAGTAACCTCATATGCCGATTTCACGGAGAGATATAGATCTCTTTGACGGGAAGGATCCAGAGCTTAGCTTGAAGGTGTTGGCTCAACTGAAGCAATCTGGACTAGTGGACAGTTACATCACAAAATTTCAGATATTGTCAGTGTTGGTTACAGAGATCTCGGAGACGAGACTGGTTGTGTTGTTCATGGATGGGTTGATGGAACCCCTGAAAGGTTTGGTCAAAGGGTTCAATCCTAGCACGCTCACCTAAGCGATTAAGAAGGCACGTGACATGGCTACCTCATCTTCTAACAAGAGTTACACGCATTCCAAACCACACCTTGCACCGAAGGAGAAAGATAGCAAATCATACCCAAAGAAAGCACCATTGGATGAGGCAACAAAGCAAGAACTTAGGAGGAGAAAGCTTTGCTACACATGCAAGGAGCCGTGGGAATCAGGTCACCGATGCTTAGGCAAAGGAAAGATCCATTACATTGAAGTGGTGTCTGACAACGAGGAGGAAAATGACGAATCTGAGACAGAGGAAAAAAGAGGAGGCTAAAGGAGAAATAAATCATGCAGAGAAAATTGCCACACTGGTACGGAGAGGGGGTGCCATTGCAACACTAGCTGGCACTCCAAGGTGCAGTGTGTTTCGGGTTCATGGTACGCTCCAGGTGTTGGGTCTCAAAACTATAGTTTGGAAAATAGCATAAATTTACAACATTTATAATACCGAACATACAATTCTGGCCAACGAACAAGAATAATCTTGAAGGGCTAATTCCTCTGCTCTTTTGATCTTATCAAGATCAGGGCGGGTGTACCTTAATTATTTAACAATCTAATTATTCCTTATAACTAATTCCACTCTACACATCTATCAATCCTAAAATTTCATGGTTGAGTAAAATAGAATCTGTCTTTATTTGGTGTTGGCTATCCATGATTTGTCCCATTCTCGTTGTGTCGAAAGGGTTTTCCTTTTTATCTGAGCACTCACGTACAACTTTATGAGATGACACCATTGTTGTATCATCATCTACTTAATTCTATCAATGCCAATTTATCACTTATATATTTAGGATTTTAGTCTAACTGAATTTAATTCCCATTATAGGAAACCGGTTAGATGAGGAGATATATGACAATGCTTCAATGTACATCCTCATTTGGACATAAAACCAAATAAACAGAGTGATAATTAACACAAGAATTGAAAGTAGTTTTTGAAAACAAATTTCAAATATCATAAAGGACATTGCTCACAGAAAAAGGAACCCATAACACTCTGATAGCAGAAAATTATATCAAGTTAAGAACAACCACCTTTACATCTCATATAGCTTATATCCAACAAGTTTTTTCTTTTTTCCTCCCCCCTTTTTCTTCTTCTTCCTAACCCTATTTATAACACGGTTGTGGTTTCCCCTGTGTAGGCAGGGGAAGCGACAAGCTTCCAACCATTTACATTCCCATGACATTTCAAAAATATAATCATAATTATAAAGATGGTCACAAAAGAAAACCCTATGGATTCCCGATTGTTACATATCATCAAAAAAGAAAAAGACCGTTTTATAATGAGCTTCAAAAGATGGTGATTAGTTGATACAAAGTCCAGCAAGCAATCGGTTCATTTCCTCCTGGAACTGCTTCTGGTCGAAGTCATGCTCCTCAAAAATAGCGCGCAGCTCCGCCTTCTCCTACTCACTTCTAGTTCGAAAATGTTGCTTTGATACCCAGCGTAACTGGTGCAAAGGTCCCAGGCAGCTGACATTAGATTGCTCAAGATGTCAACTTGGTCTTTCTCATCAAAATCCAAATTTGGCTGAAGAACAGGGTATTGAATCTCATTTGATGATCCATCAACTACTAGAAAACCCATTATGAATCAAAAAATCCTGTGTTGTACAAAATCACTGCCAAGAGCATCTTATAAAGAGATTACTTACCAACTTGGCAGCCATAATAAGTTTTAAAAGAATGTTTCACATAAGGTGGCTTGCCTCGGAAAAGCAAGAATAATAAATGCTGATGAATTACAGTTCATCTCTCATAGCAATTGCCCTTCTTGACATCTAATCAAAAAATCTTAGCTCAGATTGTGTACTGGTGAATGATTCGTAACCGTTGATAAGCCTCATTAATATCCTTAATTGCAAATCTGACATCCAGCACCTCTGTGATATCCAAATGGCAATCCTCCCATCCAATCAGCACTGACACATACCCCCATTTCGCACCACCTCATTGCCCAAAGTACGACGAAACGTTGCAAAAGCTTTAAACCCAAGTTTTACGAAATAGTGGTTTTGTCGCTATTTCGCAAGTCACCATTTATGCAGTCTGCGATATAGCGATGTCGCTATTTCGCAATCCTCAACCTAGCCCTTCTGCGAAACAACAACAAAAAAACCTCCCGGCTTCTATCATCATGCGTGGTAATGTAATATTTATATATTCCTAGAAATTTTGAAAAATGGTTCCAACACTAGGGATATATTTTATTGCCTAGGGGGAATTACACTGACTTCTTTTTTGGTACAAGTAGCTACCGGTTTTGCTATGACTTTTTGTCCTCATCATGCTGGACAACAGGTCACTCTCAACTTCATCAACTCATTACTCGTCACCTGGAGGGGTTTGCCTACAGAGGAGCATGAGGGGTTTGAAGTCAAGGTAGTGGGAGGAAATCTACTATCATGTACTCATCTGGTCTCGCAACTGAGTGTTACCATGGGAAACTACACGGTGACGAATGATTTCTTTGTAGTAGATCTTGATGATATGAATGTCATATTGGGTATTCAATGGATGGAGACCCTCGACCAGTGCACACCGAGTTTCAAGAGGATGGAGTTCTCATTCGAAGTGGATGACAAGAAGGTGGTCCTGAAAGCAATGTCAAATGGAGGTCTGAGGGAGATTCCGACAAAATGGATGGAAGATATTTTCAGACACGATAATGTCATCTGGGGAGCACAATGGTTGGTCTCGACCAAACCTTTGAGTGGGCCACAAATCTACTACCATGATGATGAGCTTCAGGTAGTGTTGGGTAGGCACAGTTTCGTTTTCGCAGATATTCCACCTGGTATACCCCCACATAGAGGTTTTGAGCACACCATCGAGATGGAGGAGGGAGCCAAGCCTGTTATCACTACACCCTATCACCATCCCAAGAAGTTAAAAGAAGAGATAGAAAAGATGATCCAGGAACTCCTTGACAAAGGATGGATCAGACCCAGCTCCAATCCCTTTGCATCCTCGGTAGTGTTGGTGAAGAAGAAGGATGGGACTCTTAGGATGTGTTAATGTTTTGATCTTGAAATAATTATAATAAAATAAATGACAAGACAAGAGGACGACTTGGATTAAATCCAAGAGGGACGACTTGCAAAGTGAATTTATTATTTCTAGGTGCAAGTCGGCTAGGCATGATGGGAAAGGTTGTGACTCTTGGGAGTCAACCATTATGTGTATAAATAAAGAGTTGTAAATCTGCCTAAGGAATACACCGAAAACATAATGTGATAAGTACTTGAGCAGATTTATAATTGCATACATTCATAGTATTGTCTCCTCTTCTTGTGCGATTTATATCAGACCTATTGGGCGAACTTCATCAGCAAATTAGAGGATCAAATTAGAAGGAAAAGAGCAGATCCAAAGTACAAGTTGGAGGCAAATTAATGGGTAGATTATGAGCTAATAAAGGCAGATCTGAGGAACGAATTTGGGACTGCTAAATAGCGAACTAGGGCAGCGAGTTTATGGTGAGCTAGATCAAAGGGTGCAAGAGAGTTTGGAGATCGGTTTAGGGCAGACTTGAAGAAGTAATCTTCACACCATTACCTAGCACTTTTGAAGGACAAAATCGGTACTATCCTTCTATTCTCTTTGTCTACTTTGCATAGTAATTTGTTTCAGTTTTAAAAGACATCTATAGATTCTATTTTCCTTGCATAAATCTGAAAACTTTAACATGGTATTAGAGCCTAGGTAGAGAAAAGATCCATTTCAGATTTTAGGAAAATCTATCTCAAACTTTTAAGACTTGGAAACATGGAAAACCCAGCCCTCTATTCAGCTCTATCTACTCAAACATCAAACAAATATTCTTGGGTTATTGATAGCGGAGCTTCAAGACACATTACTGGGTTTAAGGAAACTTTTGAGTCATTTTCAGAAAACTTTAGGGAAGAAGTTACCATAGGAGATGATACCTACTATACAATCTTGGGCATTGGGATTTGTAACATTCAAATGAAGTCCGGTATATCCTTACAACTTTCTAATGTTCTATATGTTCCTGGCATAAAGAGAAATCTTGTTTCAATCTCAGCTCCTGAGGATAAAGGATATAGAGTCACCTTCATGGATGGAAAAGTGTTAATGTGGACTAAAAATTCAAATCTAAAGCAAGCCTATACCATAGGGTTTAGACATGAATTTTTATACAGACTAGATACTATCTCTTCTCAAGCCCTCTTGGTTGAATTTGTTGATTCATGTGATCTATGGCATAGAAGGCTAGGGCATCTAAACTTTAGAACTCTTTCAACCATGGACAAACTAGTATTGGGTTTTCCTAATTTAACTCAACAACATCAATGTGTATGCAAAGGATGTGCATTAGGAAAGAATATCAAATCTTCTTTTCCAAGCAGTGAGAGCAAGACTAAGGAAATTCTAGAAATTATTCACACTGATCTTTGTGGACCCATGTCCGTACCATCTATTGCGGGCTATCTTTATTACATCATCTTTGTAGATGACTTCTCTCGGAAAACATGGATATACTTCCTAAAGAACAAAGAATCTACCGAAGTTCTCAACAAATTTAAAGAATTCAAAGCCCTTATTGAGAATCTTACAAACAAGAGGATACAAATTCTTAGATCAGATAATGGTGGAGAATACATCTCTGAGATCTTTAGCTCATTTTGTGTAGAAGCTGAAATTGAAGAGGAAGTTTACATAGAACAACCCGAGGGATTTACAGTTAATCACCAACAAACATATGTATGTAAGCTTAAGAAAGCTTTGTATGGGCTCAAGCAAGCTCCTCGAACTTGGTATGAAAGGATTGATCGTTATCTTCAAAATCTAGGATTTTCTAAAAATGATGCAGATCCTAATCTATACTTCAAAGTATCCAATGGAGACATGTTGATATTAGTGCTATATGTGGATGATCTCTTAATCACAGGAGAGGAATATCTTATAGCCAACTGCAAGGAAGATCTTGCAAAAGAATTTGAAATGAAGGATCTAGGCCTTCTCCATTTTTTCCTTGGTTTAGAGGTATGACAACATTCTCATGGAATCATTGTGAATCAAGGGAAATACACTGTTGATATTCTAAAGAAATTTGGTATGATGGATTGTAAATCAATGTCTACACCCATGGAAACAAATCTTCTCAAGTTGAGAGAGGCTATGCCTAGTTCAAAACTAGCGGATGCTAATCTATTCAGATAGATCATTGGATCTCTTATGTATCTAGTTAACACTAGACCTGACATATGTTATGCTCTGAATGCTCTAAGCCAATTTATGGTTGAACCTAAACTACTTCATATGACAGCAGCTGAGCATATTTAGAGATACCTTCGGGGAACTATTGAATATGGACTCCTATACAAAAATGAAAAATTAGAACTTCATGGTTTTACAGACTCAGATTGGGCAGGATTCATATGTGACCGGAAGAGTACATCTGGTTGTTGTTTTAGCTTGGGATCAGCTATGATTTCTTGGTTTACTAAGAAGAAAAATTCAGTTGCCCAAAGTTCAACAAAAGCTGAGTATATTGCAGCCTCTTTAGGAGCTCGGGAAGCCATTTGGCTAAGGAAACTCCTTGTAGGATTGTTTGGACAATCCATGGAACCCACTGTTGTCTATTGTGATAATCAAAGTTGTATTAAACTTGCTATAAACCCTGTGTTTCACAATAGGTCCAAACATATTGAGATTCCATACCACTTTGTTAGAGACATGGTGGAAAGGAAGGCCATTAAATTAATGTGTACTGATGAATAAACAACAGATATTCTCACCAAACCCTTGGCAAGGAATAAAATCGAACATTTTAGGAAGAAACTTGGCATGGTGAAAATATGAGTTTGTTGTACTGACATATCTTTTGAATGTATTTATGGATTCATATCTTTTGTGGCGAAAATATATGGATTCACGTATATGATTATTTGTTTATGCTTATATGGCTAAACATCTTGTTTTGGATCTTGGATCTTAAGGTTGAGTATATGGTGACATCATGGACTTGATGTCGGGAAGCCATTACTTGGAGCATTTAGTGAATATCATGGACTTGATATTCAGCCAATGCTGTTGATATCATGGATTTGATATCGGTTGAGTCCTTGAGGCTCGGGGATCTTGGATCTCCAAGAGAGTACATGGTGACATCATGGACTTGATGTCAGGAAGCCATTACTCGGAGCATTTAGTGAATATCATGGACTTGATATTCGGCCAATGCTGTTGATATCATGGATTTGATATTGGTTGAGTCCTTGAGGCTCGGGGATCTTGGATCCATAGAAGAGTACATGGTGACATGATGGACTTGATATCGGGAAGCCATTACTCTGAGCATTTAGTGAATATCATGGACTTGATATTCGGCCAATGTTCTTGATATCATGGATTTGATATCGGTTGAGTCAGTTAGACTCAAGGTTGAGTATTTGGTTGACATCATGGACTTGATGTCAGATAACTTATACTCGGTGCACTTGATGAATATCATGGACTTGATATTCATGGATCAAGAGAAACCACCTTAAACTTGAGAAGCTCAAAGATTGAGGAAATTCTCAATCGGGACTTGAGCTTGAAAAGTTCATATGGAAATTGCCAATTAAGGCTATTCATCATGGTGTGTGAGCTTGAGAAAACTCAAAGCTAGATCCTCTGTGAAGTTGTCATGGGTTTTATTATTCTCAAGATCAAGAGGGAGTGTTAATTTTTTGATCTTGAAATAATTATAATAAAATAAAATGACAAGGCAAGAGGACGACTTGGATTAAATCCAAGAGGGACGACTTGCAAAGTGAATTTATTATTTCTAGGTGCAAGTCGGCTAGGCATGATGGGAAAGGTTGTGACTCTTGGGAGTCACCATCATGTGTATAAATAAAGAGTTGTAAATCTGCCTAAGGAATACACCGAAAACATAATGTGATAAGTACTTGAGCAGATTTATAATTGCATACATTCATAGTATTGTCTCCTCTTCTTGTGCGATTTATATTAGAGCTATTGGGCGAACTTCATCAGCAAATTAGAGGATCAAATTAGAAGGAAAAGAGCAGATCCAAAGTACAAGTTGGAGGCAAATTAAAGGGCAGATTATGAGCGAATAAAGGGAGATTTGAGGAACGAATTTGGGACTGCTAAATAGCGAACTAGGGTAGTGAGTTTATGGCGAGCTAGATCAAAGGGTGCAAGAGAGTTTGGAGATCAGTTAAGGGCAGACTTGAAGAAGTAATCTTCACACCATTACCTAGCAATTTTGAAGGACAAAATCGGTACTATCCTTCCATTCTCTTTGTCTACTTTGCATAGTAATTTGTTTCAGTTTTAAAAGACATCTA
>MU221996.1:283591-315582 GCA_018584345.1 Thuja plicata | reverse complement strand
CACATGGAAGGAGAGGTACTTGAGGGTGTTGATGGCTTTACTCTAAAGGGTAGAACAAATTCTAATTTCTTGAGTTACAACAGCAGTCACCTATCTTCTTGCAATCATGAGATGACAATCCTAAAGCCGTGAAAAGTTATCATACATTATAGTATGGAAATTTACTCAATATGAAAGTCTAGTTCTTAAGGAAGAATGATTAATAAAAATAAAAACAAGACCAAGAGTAGAATAAGGACAAGTAAAAAGGTAATCAAATGGATGTCTTGATTTTAAAAAAATCAGGGCTCCATCAGGGCGACACACTTGATTTTCAGTTGGAAATATCTCATAAAACAACACTAGTTGATGGGCAACCTCACATGGAAGGAGAGGTACTTGAGGGTGTTGATGGCTTTACTCTAAAGGGTAGAACAAATTCTAATTTCTTGAGTTACAACAGCAGTCACCTATCTTCTTGCAATCATGAGATGACAATCCTAAAGCATGAAGATATAAGTGTTATTGAGTCTCCCAATGATGGCTCTCAAGGTTCAAGGGCTAGACATGATGTTTTTGGTGTAGATTCAATCTACAAGAGGTCTGATTTAATCTGCAACAGCATGGGAGGTGCATTGAAGACCCAAAGTTTATGTGATAGATGGAAGAAAGGAACTAAGGATGCTAAGTTATTGGTTGCCCCTACAAAACAACACCTTCAACAAATCAAAGAACAAATCAACCTTATGGATCAAGCAAGGCAACCCAATGGAGTTCACAATAGAATCTTATCTTTTCAAAGGAAAGAATGTGTAGAGGTTGATGTACCACTTGTAACTACTAAGGATAACCTGACAATGTTGCTTGAAAATAAAAGATGTCATGCATGTAAAATTTCTGACATAGTTGAAGGATTAGGACAAATCCCTTATCTTATTTTTGCCGCTAAGAAAGAAGTCTGAATTTTAGAGGTCCACCTTATTTGATTTGCAATAGAGAAAATTCTCACATAATGACTAAGTTATTCAAGGGCCCTTGACCATTAAGGAACTATGGGAGTGTTTCCAAGTTCATTTGATGCAAATTATCAGTTGGATGTTGACAGAAGCCGGTCTTGGGGATGGTTGGAGTGAGTTTTGGAGGGATGATGATCGAAATTTCAGAATTGATAGTGTTGTTCATTTCCTTACCAGCCATCTTATTATTCTATTGGTTCATCTACACATGGATTGGAGAGAGATTTTAAGTAAGGATTGGAGCATTGAACACATGGTCAACCTTGGACGTGTTGGCAAAGAATGAGTCTAGATTTCAGTTTTGACCTTGCTTTTTGGTTGCAGACTAGTCACTTCACTTTATGGTTTGCACTCATTCAGGGGAGTTGGTACAATTTATTTTGTCGAGGAAGTAAAGATTTTTAGTTGGAGATTGCTTGGAGCTTCAACATTTTACCTTTGGAATTGGTCCAGGACAACAAATTTCTTTATGCTACGGTTCATCTTTCAGAGGGCTTTGGAGTTGTAATAATGAATGTTAGCACCGATATCCACTCTCCGATCATATTACATATGAGTTCACATTTCGATTTGCAGATGAGTTGGACGGTTTCTTTAGTCTAGCAGATGAGCAGTTCTTGGTTGAGGATTGATGGCAGAGGAGATTTGATTACAGGAGATGGGTTTTTTGTTACTCCCATATTCATGAGCTCTATGTATCCAGTGAGATTTCAGATTGTTTATTGTTGTCCTAGCTTGTTCACATTGTTTATGTTGACCTCAATCTCGGGGCAATTTGATTAATGAACACTTGTAGTTTTTAGTGCAACCAATTCTGGGAGATCCTCTTGGTATAGTTCAGTTATTCTCCACTTCCACTTGGGAGAGTTTGGGTCATTGCAGCCACTTCATGATGTTAATATGCATGCTTCCAAATAATAATTGATTGATTGTAGTAAGTTGGGTTTGTTGGTGTACTCAAGCTTCCTACCTTGACACTTGGAGGCTATGTGTTAGTGATATGATTCCAATTGTTGGTCACAAGTGCACTACTTGGTTAGCTGATTTCAGGGTTAGTTGTACAAACATCTTTATTAGTCCCTCACTTGTGATAGATCTATTTCTTGTTTGGGACCTCATGAGGAGATATACTGAGGATTATGGTTTTGGACTGAGTAGATATTTCTTCCTGTTGCCCAGGATCATGTTAGTTATTGGGATTGCAATTATGGATCTTACTGGGATGCATGTTTCATGTTGTGATCAGAGTAGTGCAATGTCAACATGGTCGTTCCTTTATCAGATTGATCTGGAACCTCGAGATCACTTGGGTTTGCAGTTTAGTAGTTGTGGATGAGGAAGCCATTGTTGGCTTATTGGATGCTCCTATAGATTTTCAGTTTGATCTTTTTGAAGACAAGTTTCTTGAGGAGATGACCGAGTTTATGCAGTGCTTGATTGCTCTTGTTGCTGGAGATTGGCAGGAGGTCTCTGGTTTGGGCACTTTGTAGGACATTGTCTACAATAGATGGTGCTGCAGTTTTCCTAGGTTGACTTGGGACCTGGGATTATTCTTGGTTTCAATATGGATCAGTCAGTTGATTTTGGATTGCATTGGCATTGCTTGAGGACAAGCAATCTTTGGGAAGGGCGGATTGTAATGTCCCCTTTCTAGCACAAGTTGTATGATATTGTAGATAGCCTATTTTCCCATGGTGTTGTAGGCTAACTAGGACATTTTAGGAACTTTGAAACCATTTGGCCTAGGTAGTTTTGGTGGTAGTTCATTCCGAGGTAATTTAAGGCAGTTTTGGGGGCACTTACTATGTATAATAAGTCATTATGGGCATGTTGGTCTTCCAGTTGCAGTGGCACGTCGATGGTAAATTGTTAATATCGACAAAACCATTTATTTATCAGTGATATAATTTATTATGCATTAATAAAGTTATTTTATAAAGTTAAATTTAATTATTTAACTTTATTAATGCATAGTATATAGTCTGTGGGAAATATTTAATTAAATGGTCCCCTTTATTCCATAATACATTGGAAACATAAATAAAAGCTATTGGGAACTTAAGTGAAGGAAAATAATGTACAAGGCATGGGAAATATAAAAGGAAAGGCAATCACAAGAAAATAGGGGCGAAAAAGCAAAAATCCTGAAATAATAGGAAAAGGGAAAAAAGTGTTTTTGTTTATCCCATATTGATAGGGTGAGAGAAAAAGCTCTTAGAAAGCACTATAAAGGAGATGGAAATGCTCTCTTTCTGCATACTTGGATAATTGATGATATTGGTGAAATATTAGAGATTTTCTCTCTAGGGCTTGGAGAACGAAGACCCTCTATGCTAACAATCTTGATGCTGTTGGAAGATACAGTCTTGGGATACAAATTTGAGTTTCAAGGTAAAAATCTTATTGTTGTTTCTTCTTGATTGCTGAGATTGAAGATTGAAGTTGCTAGGCTAGGGTATGATTTGGAGGTATAAGCTGGAGTTGTGTTGAGAATTGAATTATATTGCTGTTAGTAAAGACCGAACTGCATATTTTAGTGATTGGAGTGCTGAGAGTTCGTGGGAGAGATAATTATAATCTGGCCCTATCAGACCAGCACCTGTTGAACTGCATTTACATCCATTGCTGGCCACTGTAAGACACAAACAGGGCCAAACCCTTCATTACTCACCAACAGCAGTTCGTTCTTGACTGAAGACACCTGGAACAGAGCCGTAACAGCTGGGTTTTGCTACAGCAGGAGCCGTACAAGTCTGGAGGTAACAGCTGGGTGCCGAACTGGACTGAAAATAGTGCATTATATTGGGAGGTGTGGAGCCTTAGGCTGTCATATCAGCTGCAGATCTGAAACAGCAAATTGGGTATGCAATGTAATGTATTTGTGTCCATGGTATAAGGGAAAACATCATGTTATTTATTGTGTATTGCACTGTAACTGTTCCATTGAAAGAAGTTAGTGCTGTTATAAATCTGAATATTCATTTACTGCTGTTGCTCAGTTATCAGAAATTGATAAGTTGGTTTGCATTTGAAATCTATATTGTTACATGTATTTGTGTCCAATTCATTGGTGATTGGAAATATTATGCACATTACATTGGCCATCAAAACCAAGTAGAAATTCAGTAATCAGTTGCAAGCTAACTGTTTGACAAAATTCCTGAGAGTAGAAGAGACTAAAATTCATCAGAACAAGGGTCAACATATTACACATTGCATGACATTCCTCTATCTTCTCATGGTGTCAAAATAGTGAATTCAAAATTCCAATATCATTCATATTCCAAGTTCTAGTTTTGCAATACCGAAATTATTGCTTTTAACAGAGGCATTTTTGTAACTGCCACGGTTGAGACAAAATTTCTAAGGTCAATGGAAAAACATCAATTAGGTTTTCTTATAAGTTTTGAAGCCTGCACTCTTGTTTTAAGAACTCTCCAAGATGCTTTGGATCACCTCAAATACTCCTATAATGGTTCAACATTTTTGACCCAATTCTTGGATCATGCCTCCCCTTTTAGGAGGCTTATGGACTACACAAATGTGGGAACTTCCCCACATGATCCATGGAATTTGCCATTTTTATTTGAGTTGAAAAAAGGATATTTCACATATATGTAAAGCAAATGTTGGAACTTGACCTTTTAACCCTATTAGCCATTTCTCATCCTCACTTCTTGTTCTCCTCACCTTCTTTTCCAAAACCGCGTCACCTTACATCTTCCCATTTCCACTCGAAGACAAATCGTTCATTGAATGCAACACAATATCATCTTCTTCATCTAACATAGAAGGTTTGAAAATCAAAGCTTGTATTTATTGATTATTGAATCCGTCTTCATATAAGGAGGAAGGTCTAACTGGAGAGTGTTCTCTCCCACTTGCTTAACAATCTGAAAACGACCATAGCTGGTTGATTTTAGCATCTTTGCCAATCCTTGAAGTCTCCTTACCCAAAAATACAATAACCTTGTCATCAACTTGAAACTTGTGCTCCAATCTTTGTTGATTGTGTCAGCAATTGTATTTTGTTTTGAGACTCTTTTGATCCTTTCTTGAACACAGATACATTTGCTTTACATATATGTGAAATATCCTTTTTTCAACTCCAAATCTTTGTTTTCCAGCCCTCCCTTTGACATGTCCCAAATAAATGTCAAATAGGCTAGAGCTAAATACTCGAAACATGCCTCAAAAGATGACAACTTTGTAGAGGAGTAGGCTACCCTATTATAGGAGTGCTGAATGTATGCCAAGTTTCATCCCAACCTTTATGAACCCTTTGATTATAACACTTGCTAGTTGCATCAAGGTTCTATCCACAACCTCTGTTTGTACATCCGTATGAGGATGGAATGTAGTAGAACATTTCAAACATGTATCCATCTTCTCCCACAACATGCACCGAGACTTGTCCAAGAAGCGAGCATCCCTGTTTGGGATGACACTCTTTGGAAGTCTAAAGTGAATCCAAACATTCTTGAAGAGTAGCTCTTCTAGATCACTTTTAATTAAGGTCCTTTGCAAGCATTCAGTATGCATATCTTACTAAACCAGTTCACTACTGTAAAAAGCTAGTCATGCCCATGCTTGGTAATTGGAAGATCACAAAATCCATGGAGATGCTCTCCCATGGTCTTGTAAGCATGGGTAGTGGTTGGTTCAGCTCAAGTTTCATCCTTGCTTATGCTACGTGGTAACTCCTAATAAGCTTTGACTCATCCATCTGCATATATGGCCAATGTACATATGACTAAAGATTGACAATCGTCTTGGTTAACACAAACTGTCCTACAACTCATGAGGTATGAGCCTTTTGCATGCTCTCCCATGGTCTTGTAGGCATGGGTAGTGGTTGGTACAGCTCAAGTTTCATGCTTGCTTATGCTACGTGGTAACTCCTATTAAACTTTGACTCATCCAATTACATATATGGCCAATGTACATATGACTAAAGATTGACAATTGTCTTGGTTAACACAAAATGTCCCACAACTCATGAGGTATGAGCCTTTTGCATGAACATCAATATTCTCTAGAACACACAACTTACCCACTTTGCAAAGGAGACCATCTTTGAGGAAGAAATCTAGGTTTTCTCCAAAATCAGTTTGTTTCCCCTTCTTAGTTTGCTGATATGTTTTGCAGAAATCTTCATCTTGAGAATACTCTTCAACATAAAATTCATTTTCAAATGGCTTCAACAAATTGCTTAGAGAAGAGATAACCTTGAAGCATAGTTGCCACCCTTTTAGTCACACCATACTTACACTTTTATCATGATGAAATCGTTGCAAGAGTCTCCTCTGCTTGTAGTGACAAGCTGACAAGATTGTTGGAGTTTTATTTGAACTTGTAAGCATTATAATTATTGATGATTTGTGTGACCACCGTTTCTTTGCCCATGAGACAGTGCTTCCTCTTTTCCACCATGGAGACCAAAGCACATAAATCTTCATCATATGTTTTATAGTTTAGGAAACCCTCTTTGAACATTTCAGAATAATAACATTTAGGTCTTCCTCCTTTCAATAGAACAATTTCCATGGTGTAGTCACTATCATTTGTCTCAACCTCAAAAGACTGCTGAAAAATGGGCAAAGAAAGCATGGATGCATAACTGATTATTTGCTTGAGATCATCAAAAGCACACTGCTATTTTGAACCTCAATCAAAGATCTTTCCAGCCCCTGTGGTGACATGCAAAGGAGCAGCAGCATATGAGAAAGACTTAACAAACTTACAAAGGTATTGGACTTCCCCAATGAATCTCCTAGTTTTTAAAATGAATGTAGACTTTGGTCAGTTTACTATGGCCTCAATCTTGGATGGATCAATCCTTAACTCACCATTCCTCACCACGTGTTTAAGCTAGGCAATTGATGTCCTTGCAAAGTCACACTTCTTCCAATTGAAAAGTAGTTTGTTCTCCTTCAAAACTTGAAACATTTTCTAGAGATGCTCAACATGCACTACGTTTGTCTTCCTAAAAACCAAAATAGCATCAAGTCTACAATAACACACGAGTCTCTAAGTGGTCTCAATACCTCATACATCAAAATGGATGGAGCATTGCACTAATCAACTAGTAGAACAAGCCACTCATATTGGGTGGATCAACTGCTGTTTTCCAAAGGTTTTCTTCCTTGATTACACTTGATTGCCTTATTACAAGTCCAACTTGGTGGAATATTGGGCATGTCGTAGTTGATCAAGTTAGTCAACTATACATGGCAGTGGGTATCTATTTTTTATGGTAAGTTTGTTTACGTCTTGGTAGTCAACATATGCATGCCATGTTCTATCTTTCTTTGGTGCTACAACAATTGGAGAAGCACACGATGATGTGCTTGGTCTTATCACACCTTGTTCAACAATACCTTTTATAAGCATAGGAAAATAGGGCATAGTCAAAACCTGCAATGAGAGTGTTAGGCAACCACAAAGCCTAGCACTCAAAGCAATCAAATCCTATTCTATCAATGAGAGAATGGCTAATAAAATTGAATGCAAAGGAAAGAATGAAATCAATAGAAATCATATGCAAACAAACTTATAAAATTTCCCATTGTTCTTCTCTTGTGTTGTAATTTTGGCTCTCAAATTCGACACCAATTCGCTGTGATGCACGGAGATTTGAAGATTGTGGTTATTGATGAGGAAGCAGGGCTACTTTTATAGATTTCAGGACTTCAACAGACGGTTGTGATAAAAAAGCACTGACTGATATTGGAGGGACGAGATTGGACAAGGCGGATTGATGGTGATGTAAACAAGGTGGAACCGACTGCTAAATTTAGGACTAAGTTGACTGAGATGATAATTGGACTTGTAACGAACGCAAAACATAAAACTATGAAACAACCATAATCTGAAATATGCCACAGCGTTCAAAGAAATTACAGCTACCTTGTAAAAATATAACTCTCATACAACGAATAAGAAAGGAAATTTACATAAAGAACTCTACTTATTATTTTTCTTTTAAGAGCAAGAGGAATGCAACAACGCTGATAAGGTACTACAAACGGAAAAGATGTAATGGAACTTTAACAGAGAAGCAAGATGATTAACAAAAGAAACTTACTGCTTTAATTACTCATGCCGATAAGGGATTAAACTTTTTGTCTCTTCTATCTTGAGCATGTTGCTGACACTGGGGAAAAAGTATCACTAGAGCGTTTAACCACCCAATCATGGATCGTAGTTCGACCCCCCTGGCTCACTTCTACTGAAATAGTCCGACCCTCCACAAAGGGCGTAACGTGGTTACTAAGCTTTCCTGGAACTAGTGAAGGAACCTACACTCTTAATCGGTCAACACCCTATAGTAGCTGCTAACTTGGTGATGACTCACTGACAAGGTGTATCTAGTTTCCTTACAAGCTGACTTATCTATCCTAGTACACCTTGGCCAAGGTTTTAGTAATTAGGTAGGATTAATTGCCAAACTTTCACCCTATCCGGATATCTGGACAACTCACTAGCAAATACTAAACTGGAGGGGTCCAAGGTAGACCTCCAATAATCTTAAAATTGCTTAACAGATGGACAACAATACAGGGAACAAAGAAAAAGGTGGAGTCTAGCTTGAACTACTGAGGAAGTGTCAACACTTCCAGTGAGCCACGTCAAGACCATCCCAGTTCTTTTGTGGTAATTTTCTGTCAATACTTTGACTTATACAACTCATTGGACTAGCTGGCACTACCTCAACCATTCCAGCTCTCAAGACGGCTTTTTCGAAAGGTGCAGACAGCGTAAGGAGTCTCCACGAGAAGCGTCAACCGCACTGTATATTCAAGTGAGTATTGGACGAGTATAACCAAAAGCATGTATTACTTTCTTCAAAAGGTGAGTGAAGGATAATTACAAAAAAAACAGAGGAAAGGTGACGTCTGCTAAGATAACGCATGTAATAAGAAAATCAAAGAGGAAGAAGTATAAACGAAATCCTTACTCAACTGCACTTTCTTTGCTCAATATTACAAACATAAGAAGTCTTAAATGGTCAATCAATAATACCAGCCACACTATGGCATTCACAAGCAAGCTAATAGGAAACAACCAACGAAGAAAAGAGGAGTCAAGAGCTAACTCACTCGCCTGATAATCTCCTTAGCTGAGCGTATCACCACTCTGCTTGTCTTTTTCCTACCCGTTCTTTCGTATCACCTCTCGACAATAAAAATCCCCACGGTAACCGTTTCTCTTCCCTTTTACATCCATGTCCACGTTTGAAAGGAGAAACTGTTTCACCCATCATGATTCGATGGAAAAACCCAACTCCATCTCTGCCGCCCGATCGGATTTAGATTGCCACATAGAATTATAATTCCCACTTCTCAATTATCACCGCGGTGGAATAAATTATAAACTTTTAAAGAATAAATTAGGCTCCGCTCCATACTAAGGTGCGATATCCTTCCTTCCTCCGATTCGAGGCAAGCCATGTTACCACGACAATAGCCATGGATAATTATATCCAAGGTAAAGCAAGTCAAGATTAAATAATTAAAAGACTAGCGTCTTAGAATCAAAAGTATCGATTCCCTTTTAAGATGCCGATTGACCAGTCAAATAAGAAGGGGATAATGATCACAATAGAGGCACATATCACTTATAAGTAGTAAGTACAAACACGACAAGTTTTTCCATTATATTTAAGTATATATATATATTCAACATGTGTTGCCACGCGTGTTAAATATAATTTAAAATAACATTAACGTGTTCATACTTATAAATGGCATGCTAAAGAAAGGTTGAAATAGAATTATAATGTCCCCAAAGATTGAGTAAAGAAAAATGTTCAAGACCAAAGCAAAAGCGAGTCGTCTTTTGACGACTTTGACCAAGGTGCGAACTAAGGACACAAGAACGACCAACAGAGACTAGGTAATAAGGACCCGGGTAACGAACTATCTGAGACTCTAGGTTGACGTAAGAAGCTAGGAACCACTCACCAATTCCAGACAACCCACTTGGTAACCATGTTGCGCCCCCTGTTCCCGGTGATACTTTTTCCCCTTTTGTCGGGTTCTGCCTCTCCTGCATCCACTTGATCAGACACAACTCATCAGAACATAATCATCATTAGATAATCAAAAGACAAAAACAATAACAAGGTTACCTGGTTGATGCTATTTATGGCGTAACCTTTACATTCTTACTCATGTACGTAATTCACAATTTGTTCCTGATTGTTAGTACCATAAAACATCCAAACAGGCATATACCACTGTAACGAATATAAAACCATCTAGGGCATCATTTACCACTATAATGAATATAAAACCATCTTGGGCATCATTTACCATTGTAATGAATATAAAATCATCTAAGGCATCATTTACCAATGTAATGAATATAAAACCATCTAGGGTATCATTTACCACTGTAATGAATATCAAACCATCTAGGGCATGATTTACCACAGTAATGAATATCAAACCATCTAGGGCATCATTTAACACTATAATGAATATAAAACCATCTAGGGCATCATTCACCACTATAATGAATATAAAACCATCTAGGGCATCATTTACCACTGTAATGAATATAAAAAACATAGCAATTTCAAACGGGTTCAAGAGGGATGTAACATATCCTTTCCCTTGTGAATCATCGTCCCCGATGATGGAGTTCATATGTATCATAACAAATTATCTTCTACTTTTAGTTCAAAAGATTATAAGCATTAAACAAAAAAGAAAATTGATGATGGATCTCATCGTAATCTTCCCAGGTGGCACTGTCCTCAGCGCATTGGTCCCACTAGACCTTACACTGTTTGACTTCTTTATTTCATAAGCATAGCTTACGAACCTCGAGCACCCTGATGGGTTCGATTGTAACCACCTCGAGGTCTCATACTTGAAGTGAGTTCCAATCAATTAGGTGATCAAAATTAGGTACGTATTTCTTAAGATAAGACACATGGAAAACATTGTGCAATCGAGCAAGAGCTGGGGGTAGAGCAATTCTGTAAGCAACCGGGTTGATAACTTCCAGGACTTCAAATGGTCCTACATAGCGGGGCGCTAATTTAGAACTTTTTCCGAAGGAAATGACACTTTTCTGGGGTTTGACTTGCAGAAGTACTTTCTCTCCTATCACAAAATTTCTGGCTATTCTTCTGGCATCCGCATAACTCTTTTGCTGATCATTAGCTTCTGACAATCTCTGACGGATCAGTTTTGCTTGTGCCTCCATTTCCAATAGCATTTCTGGACCGAGGGTTATCCTATCTTCTAGCTTATCCCAGCTGATAGGAGTTTTACACCTCCTTCCGTATAACGCTTCAAATGGTACCATCTTAATGGATGATTGGTAAGAGTTGTTATAAGAAAACTCCACTAAAGGTAAGTAATCCTCCCATTTGTACTGCTGGTCCATACAGTACATTCTCAGAAGATCTTCAAGTATTTGGTTCACCCTTTCGGTCTGGCCATCGGTTTCTGGGTGATAAGCGAAGCTGATATTTAATTGAGTTCCAAGAGCCTTGAATAACGTTTGCCAAAATCTAGATGTCATTCTAGCATCTCTGTTAGATATAATTTTCTTTGGAACTCCATGGAGTCTAAATATTTCTTGGACGAATTTGCGGGCAATGATGGGTGCACCGTCGGTTAGGTTTCCTGGGATAAAATGAGCGACTTTAGTGAGTTTGTGGACTACCATCAAAATGGTGTTATGCTTGTTCCGGGACATCGGAAGTCTTGCACAAAGTCCATACTAATTACTTGCCACTTCCATTCCGGCACGACATGAGGCTGTAGTAGCCCTGCTGGGTGCTGATGCTCTTCTTTAACCCTCTGACATTCGAGGCAACTGGCGACAAATTTAGCTGCGTCCCCCTTCATGCCCTTCCAGAAATACAATGGTTTAACATCCGCTAGAAGCTTGGTGACCCCGAGTGTCCTGAGTAAGGTGCGGAATGGGTCTCTTTCCAAATAAGATTTCTTATTTCCTGTACTTCCAGAACATACATCCTCCCTTCGAACCGTAGCCATCAGGTTCGAGTCTGTATCCCTCGTACCTATGGTCTAGAGGGTCCCTAATAAGAGCTAGTTTAACTTGTTGATAGAACTTATCCCCCTCAAGGTGCGAGAGCACTTGCTGACAGAACGTAGAATGGGAAGATGTTATGGCTGAAATGTGCCGTCTGTGATTCAAAGCATCGGCTACCCGATTTTCCTTTCCCTTGATGTATTTAATCTCAAAGTTGTAGTCGGAAATGAGCTCCAACCATCTTCTTTGTCGAGCATTCAAATTGGGTTGTGTGAAGATATACTTCAACCCTTGGTGGTCAGAACGAAGCTCAAAAGGTTTACCCATGAGGTAATGTCGCCACTGCAGTAGAGCGTGAACTATTGTTGCTAGCCCCAGGTCATGAGGGGCATAATTAACTTCATAATTCTTGAGTTCTCTGGATTCATAAGCAATGACTTTTTCGTCTTGCATTAAAACGCCACCTAGTCCTTCTCTGGACTCATCGGTCACCACAAGGAACTCGCCTTCGGAATTGGGCACCTTCAAAATAGGCGCGGTGGTGATTTTTTCTTTAAGATGCTCAAAAACCTTCTGACATTAGAAGTCCATTCAAATCGCTTCCCTTTTCTCTGCAAGGAGGTGATAGGATGCGCAATTCGAGAGAAATTCCTCACAAATTTTCGGTAGTACCCTGCTAATCCTATGAAACTTCGGACCTCATGAACATTTTTAGGACTGGGCCACTCCACTATGACTTTAATTTTGGCAGGGTCCACTGCAATTCCCTTTTCCGAGATGATATGGCCTAAGTATTGTACTTCTTTTTGGAAGAAGGCACATTTGGATAATTTTGCGTAAGGATGATGTTCTCGTAACTGCTGCAATACTAGATGCAAATGTTGCAAGTGTTCGGTCTCATTTTTAGAATAGATGAGAATGTTGTCCAGGAAGACCAATACAAACTTGTCCAGGCAATTGTGGAAAATGCTATTCATGAGATTCATAAAAGCTGCAGGTGCATTGGTTAGCCCGAACGGTAGGACTATGAACTCAAAATGACCATAACGGGTTCTGAAAGCCGTCTTGTGGATATCTTCATCCTTAAGTCTTAGCTGATGGTATCCCGATTGCAGATCAATTTTGGAGAATATTGTGGCACCACGCATTTGTTCAAACATGTCATCTATACGGGGTAGAGGGTATTTGTTTTTGTTTGTTAGCTTATTTAGCATGCGATAATCAATGCATAATCGGAGAGTTCCATCCTTCTTTTTGACAAAAATGACTGGTGCACCCCAGGGTGATACACTGGGTCTAATCAATCCTTTGGAGAGTAATTCCTAAAGTTGGGCCTTTAGTTTTGTGAATTCTGTGGTTGTCATCCTATATGAAGATATTGGTTCAGCTCCTGGAGAGAGTTCTATAGAAAAGTCGAAAACCCTTTTCGAGGGTAGTCCTAGTAATTCCCCAGGAAAAACATCCTGGAAATTCCAGAGATAAGGGTATTTATCTCCGAAGAGTTCACTGGTCTCTTCATTCCCTTGCTGCTTCATGCTGTAGATGTACATATCATTCACATGCCTGACTTCCTTATCATTGCATAACTCTTCCATCTTGACTGCAAGGAGTTGGCACCCTTTCTTAATGTTTCGCCTAAGTTGGGCCGCCGAAAGATGCCTTACCCAAAATTCTCGCTGAAACCCTTGAATGGACATGGAGTTTCCTAAGTCATCCAGACAATCTATGGAATTTGCGAAGCAATCAACTTTAGCACGATGCTTCCAAAGCCACTTCATTCCAAGAATGACATCATAAGATCCTAGGGTTGCAACATAAAGGTTTGCCTCGCTAACAAACCCCGGAAGTTCAACCCTGGCTTCAAAAAGGCACTGCTCTACCCGAGCTCTGGACTGATTAGCGTACTCGACTGACCAAGTGTTTTCCATGAATCCTGCCCTTTTAGAAAATTTACTAAGCATACTAGTTGAAATGAAGTTTTCTGATGCTTCCGTATCAAATAAAATTTTGATAGTATTACCATAAAGCATACCTGTCACCTCTATTGGTGAAATTTGGTACTCAGCCTGGCGGTCATCCACCATAGCGTGTATCCTTTGCTAAAAAACTGCCTGCTGATTTGGAAGGGGTTCCCTACGTACTGTGCCCCCTTGAGCCTTGGTAGGACACTGGTTAGAATAGTGCGTTCCACCACAAGTGAAATATCCCCCAGCTGGGCCCTTCTTTTCTGATGATTTAAACCGAGGTTCGCTTCCTCTCCCTTCATGAGAGGAGGTCCTTCTATCTCTTTTGGGATTATGTCGTTTATTCTTCGAATTCTTATTGAACTTAGTGTCTTCACCCTCTCTCTGGTCTCTTCTTGGAGAATTGCGACAACTATGACTATTTGGAGTTCTTTCTGTTCCTATCTCTGATAGAGTCATCTTTCTTTAGTTTTAATTCCTGGCGGACAGCTTTCTCATAAGCTTCAGTAGTGGTTACAGGTGCAAGAACATCAATAGCACCACCTATCCGGTTATTTAACCCCACGATATACTTTCTTAAGCAGTATTTCTCGTCTGTTTGTGGAACATACTTGAGTAGCCTGTTGAATTTCTCAGTGTAAGCATTAACTGACAACTCTCCTTGTCGGAGGTCCTGAAAGTCCGACAGTTTTTGTTCGTAGAACAATTGGGGTAACCACCTTTGTCGGAACAGCTCTACAAACCTTCCCCACACCACTTCTGTTGGTTTTTTTTTGGTCTCTATTAACTTGTTCTCCCACCAACCCACTGCCTCCCCCGTTAGCTGATAGGTGCCCCAAACAGTCTTCTAGGTCTCGGTATAGTCTCTGATCTGGAAATATTTTTCCATATCGGTGAGCTAGGCTTCAGCGGCATTGCTTGGCGTCGTACCATCATACTGAGGGGGTTTTTCTTTCTTCATGTCTTCAGGTATTATTCCCACCCTAGTGTTCTTAGCCGTGTTTATGTGTTGAGCATGAGAATGCTCTCCTCTGCTCTCACTAAAGTGGTCTTGTTTATCCCCTCTAAACCCATAATTAATCTCCGCTCTCTCTTCCCGAGTGTTGTCTAAGTCTTGCACTTGCTGTTCAAGGTAACCTATTCGGGCTTGAGTTTCTTGCATCATTTGCAAAAGTCGATCAAGTTTTGCATTAGGGGAAACTGTATGGTTGGCCGGGCTGTTGTATCCGATAATGTTGTCTATAGTTTTAGTTCACTGTAATAATCAAGGAATCCACACAAAGCATAAAAATTTACATCATATTACTTAATTTACTACTGACACAGAAATTTAATAATCCATATAACTACGCACATGCTACTGAAAAGTTTTTTCTTTTCTTTTTTACATTCACATCCAAAATTTTTAAATCAGTTTTTTTTTTAAGAACAGAAAATTGTCTAAGTTTAAGACACCACACAAGGTGCAACTTCAACAAGACGGTCTAAGGAAGAAGAACAAAACAAAAAATAGTAGGCAAGGCCAAATTTCATTCTGAAGCTGGAGTACGCACAGGTGGGATCAGGGGACCTTCGGGTTCAGCCAAAGTTCCAACTGTCACAACTAGATTGCCAACAAAGGACTGCTTTGGGGTGGGTTCCATTTTGAGTGGTGGGTTGGCTGAGGTTAGGTTTAAGGCTTTGTACTCAGAAAAAACCACAACCCTAATGGCTGCCTTCCGTTCTGGTGTCCATACATGTCTCTGTTTCTTAATTCTCTCTAGGGCTGAAACTAGTATTTCCTCGTCTATAGGCATGGTACATTCGGAATAATCAAAAGCCCGAGTCACTATCCTCCCTATCTTTATCAAGGCAGGGTGACGAAGACGTTTCCTTTTGGTGTGGATCATCATCCTGTAACACACCCAAGGTTTGTTTTAGTTTACTAATCTAGTTTTCGGAGTGGTGAGCCAAGGGTTCAGTATTGTAACCAGGGCTCTGATAACATATGTAACAAACGCAAAACATAAAACTATGAAACAACCATAATCTAAAATATGCCACAACGTTCAAAGAAATTACAGCTACCTTATGAAAATATAACTTTCATACAACGAATAAGAAAGGAAATTTACTTAAAGAACTCTACTGATTATTTTTTTTAAGAGCAAGAGGAATGCAACAACGCTGATAAGGTACTACAAACGGAAAAGATGTAATTGAACTTTAACAGAGAAGCAAGATGTTTAACAAAAGAAACTTACTGCTTTAATTACTCATGCCGATAAGGGATTAAATTGTTTGTCTCTTCTATCTTGAGCATGTTGCTGACACTAGGGAAAAAGTATCACTGGGGCGTTTAACCACCCATCCATGGATCGTAGTTTGATCTCCCTGGCTCGCTTCTACTGAAACGGTTCGTCCCTCCGCAAAGGGCGTAGCGTGGTTACTAATCTTTCCTGGAACTAGTGAAGGAACCTACACTCTTAATCGATCAACACCCTATAGCAGCTACTAACTTGGTGATGACTCACTGGCAAGGTGTATTTGGTTGCCTTACAAGCTGACTTATCTATCCTAGTACACCTTGGCCAAGGTTTTAGTAATTACGTAGGATTAATTGCCAAACTTTCACGCTATCCGGCTATATGGACAACTCACCAACAAATACTAAACTGGAGGGGTTCAAGGTAGACCTCCAATAATCTTAAAATTGCTTAACACATGGACAACAATACAGGGAACAAAGAAAAAGGAGGTAAAGTCTAGCTTGAACTGCTGAGTAAGTGTCAACATTTCCAGTGAGCCACGTCAAGACCATCCCAGTTCTTTTGTGGTAATTTTCTGTCAATACCTTGACTTATACAACTCACTGGACTAGCTTGCACTACCTCAGCTATTCCATCTCTCAAGACAGCATTTCTGAAAGGTGTAGACAACGTAAGGAGTTTCCACGAGAAGCGTTAACCTCAATGTATATTCAAGTGAGTATTGTACGAGTATAACCAAAAGCATGTATTACTTTCTTCAGAAGGTGAGTGAAGGATAATTACAAAAAAAACAGAGGAAAGGTGACGTCTGCTAAGACAACGCATGTAATAAGAAAATCAAAGAGGAAGAAGTATAAATGAAATCCTTACTCAACTGCACATTCTCTGCTCAATATTACAAACTGAAGAAGTCTTAAATGGTCAACCAATAATACCAGCCGCACTACGACATTCACAAGCAAGCTAACAGGAAACAACCAACGAAGAAAAGAGGAGTTGAGAGCTAACTCACTCGCCTGATAATCTCCTTAGCTAAGCGTATCACCACTTTGCTTATTCTTTTCCTCCCTGTTCTTTCGTATCACCTCTCGATAATGAAAATCCCCACGGTAACCGTTTCTCTTCCCTTTTACATCCATGTCCACGTTCGGAAGGAGAAACCGTTTCACCCATCACGGTTTGATGGAAAAACCCAACTACATCTCTGCCGCCCAATCGGATTTAGATTGCCACATAGGATTATAATTACCACTTCTCAATTATCACCACAGTGGAATAAATTATAAAATTTTAAAGAATAAATTAGGCAACGCTCCATACTAAGGTGCGATATCCTTCCTCCGATTAGAGGCAAGCCATGTCACCATGACAATAGCCATGGATAATTATATCCAAGGTAAAGCGAGTCAAGATTAAATAATTAAAAGACTAGCGTCTTAGAATCAAAAGTATCGATTCCCTTTTAAGATGCTGATTGACCAATCAAATAAGGGGATAATGATCACAATAGAGGCACATATCACTTATAAGTACAAACATGACAAGTTTTTCCATGGTATTTAAGTATATATATATATATATATATATATATATATATATTCAACATGTGTTGCCACGCGTGTTTGCATATACGTAAATATAATTTAAAATAACATTAACGTGTTCATACCTATAAATGGCATGCTAAAGAAAGGTTGAAATAGAATTATAATGTCCCCAAAGATTGAGTAAAGAAAAACGTTCAAGACCAAAGCAAAAGTGAGTCGTCTTTTGATGACTTTGACCAAGGTGCGAAGTAAGGACACAATAACGACCAACAGAGACTAGGTAATAAGGACCCGGGTAACGAACTATCTAAGACTCTAGGTTGACGTAAGAATCTAGGAACCACTCACCAATTCCAGACATTCCACTTAGTAACCATGTTGTGCCCTCTGTTCCCGGTGATACTTTTTCCCCTTTTGTTGGGTCCTGCCTCTCCTGCATCCACTTGATCAGACCCAACTCATCAAAACATAATCGTCATTAGATAATCAAAAGACAAAAACAATAACAAGGTTACCTGGTTGATGCTATTTATGGCGTAACCTGTACATTCCTACTCATGTACGTAATTCACGATTTGTTCCTGATTGTTAGTACCACAAAACATCCAAACAGACATACCACTGTAACGAATATAAAACCATCTAGGGTATCATTTGCCACTATAATGAATATAAAACCATCTAGGGCATCATTTACCACTGTAATGAATATAAAACCATCTAAGGCATCATTTACCACTGTAATGAATATAAAACCATCCAGGGCATCATTTACCACTGTAATGATTATCAAACCATCTAATGCATCATTTACCACTATAATGAATATAAAACCATCTAGGGCATCATTGACCACTATAATGAATATAAAACCATCTAGGGCATCATTTACCACTGTAATGAATATAAAAAACATAGCAATTTCAAACGGGTTCAAGAGGAATGTAACAGGATTGACTGATAGATGATTGACTACATGACTGAGATAGATAGAATTAACTGATGAGCTACACTTACAGCAAGTGATAGTTAGAGAGGTGGAAGTAGAAGACTGAATCAGCGTTAAATAATTGTTTAGTTGTGCATGATGGACTAAATAAATAAAATAATAATTTTATTTATTTTAGAAGAATTAGCTTTTACGAAAAGTGAGGCATGATTAAATAAATTAAATAACTCATTTAATTATAGAAGTAGTTAATTAATTAAATAATCAAAATAATTATTTAATTGTGGGTGACAAGAACGAGGAAGCTATTTTAGTTAAATAATTAAAATTACTTAACGAAAGGTGACAAAAAAGGATTAATTAAATAATAAAATCATTTAATTTATATTATAAGAATATCAGATCATTAAATAATTAAAATTTATTTAATGATGGGAAAGAAAGGAAATGTTAATTTTGAATTTTTGAATCAGAGAAAAGACAAATTAATTAAATAATTAAGATGAATATCATTAATTTGGGACTCTAACCAACTTTGTTGTATTCATCTAGCTGAAACATAAATAATTCAATGACCTGATCTCTGTTTAATTTCATTGAACACTTATATGCTATCTTGATTGAGAAAACTAAAATCATTATCTATGAGTTACCTTAATTGGGGCTTGCATTATTCATAAGGGACGTAATTCAAATTAGTCAAATCTCACATTCTTGATTGAGAATTCTAAATTCTCTAATCTATGAGGTACCTAGATTGAGCTTTGCATTATTCATCCAAGTCCTGAGTTAAATCAATTGAACCCAACAATTGATCATTGCAGAAACATGAGTTACAAAAACTAAATCTGCAAATTTTCATTGTTGATGCAAGTTAGCTAACTAGAAGCTCACAATCATTGTAATCATGAATTACGTCAATAAACCTATAGACCAATCTTTGAGATCGTGAGTATCCTCAACTGAAACCTGCAAATTAGCAACTGGGAACATGAGTTGACTATATCTTCTACATCTTAGTTTTAATGGTTGATGCACGTGTGTGTGCGCATGCGCGCATGTACATGCATTCAGTTGAATTTGCATGTGCTTGTCTGTATACATACACACAAACATATAAACTCTGAATTCCAGCTTGTAGGAAATCTGCTGCTCTGTGCCGGGATACCGTCTGGAAACTTAGGTTCCTTTAATTGGATATAAAATCAATTTTTTCTCTTCGCAAGTGGGCCAGTTGAGATGGGATTCTGCAAAGCTATTTTGAAATTTATTCTGAATATTATTGTACTGTAAACCTTCAAACATAGGAGAGATATGTGAAAGTTGTTTCTCTGTCCACGATGAAAGAAAGCTGTTCTCCACATAAAAAATCTAATCTGTGTTATAATCTCTGAGTTGCTTTCTAGATAGAAGTTAGTGCAGATAAGCAATCTAGCCATAAATTTTTTTTACCTCTGTAGGAGAGGTCCAAGATATCTCTTGCCGACAAATACAAGAGTGAAATGCTGGCATTGTGTGAAATGAAAACTTGTAAATACAGAGGAAAATCTCTCTTGTAACTGCTGTTTTTGTTTCCTCTCTAATGTAGGAGCAATCAATATTTTCCTGCTAAAGTTGCAATATAATCCTGTTTGGATGGCAGGTTGGGAGTGCCACTGCTTATCTGCAAATGCGTACTTTTGATGCTGGCCGTTTTTGTTTGTTTCTATTTTCATCCGTTCTCATCATTATGTGGCTCAATCTAAGGTTTGATTATGGTTAATTTTCTTCAAGCTAGTTAAAGAATGTGATTCAGAAAGCAATGATAGTTTCGTCATTCACACTGCAAAAATTTTGGTTCTTCATAACTGATCTCAATATTGTTTCTCATGAATCTCATATTGAGTAGTGAGAATCCATTCTACATTACACTCATTGTAGAAATCAAGTGGCAATCATTTTTTCTGTGCTCATGTTAAATGTTTGATTGGGCAGACAATACAGGAGAAATTTGAAATCTAACGGGGAATTATTTTGGTTTGTGATTTGTTTAGCAATGATGTATACGACTTTGATACTGGAGCTGACAAGGACAAAAAGGAGTCAGTTGTTAACATTACTGGAAGGTTTCTGTACATTTATTGGATGCTTTCTTTATTTGGTTTTATACATGAATGCCTTATTGATGTGCAGAGAAGTCATCATCAAAGAGTTACATTTCTTGGGTTAAAATTCTGCAGGCGTTCTGGAGTTCTTTATATGGCATATATTTGCCTAGTCATTGGCTGTGGTGGACTTTTATGGGGAAGTATGCAAGCAGGGGATGGTCGAGTTGCTTTTTTATTAGCTAGTGCAATCCTATGTGGTTATGTCTATCAGGTATTCATTTGCATTATATTGCCTAGAACTTTTACTATTCCAAAAGATAGACATCCTCACTGATTTGCAAGTTTACTATTTTTTAATGTTTCCTATGCCTGTAATTATTTCTCATACTGTTTAAGAAGCATGTATTGTGAGATAATTGAAATCTATAATTGATATTTTGAATATTTCTTCAATGTTGTAGCGTTCAGGATATACAATAAATATATTTTAGATTTTGTGTTTATCTATATATGCAGGATGCTAAGCTATCCTAAAGTATCTAGGATCATGCATCAATACATATCACATGTAAATATGAGAGTAAGTAATTGTTTTAGAGAAAGGTGTCACTTACAGAACATAAGAGCCTTCTATAAGGCTTGATATAGATGAGTTCCTCCATCTCATCTCTTTGCATGGGTGCTCAAATCATCTCATCATTTAGACAATCACAACCTAAATGGACCAACTGATCACCTCAAAACATGGATAAATCTCATCATCTCCTATCAAATGTTTCCATGAACTTGCTAAAGAACAATGCTTAAAGTGTGCCAAAATGCCATCAAACCTCTCCCCTAGTAATAAAGAACCAAAGCACATGTAAGAGTAACCATTAGATTCCCAAGTGTTTGCTCAAGTCCATCTATTTGAATTAGCATAATGATCATCAATGGCAAGGGCTGAGAGGCCTCACTATTCATGACACACACTTATATGATCTTCTCAAGTATTAGCAGAAATATCTCGTGTTCTACCATCGTTCCATTCATATTCAACCCATGTAACAAGTACCAAATGTGGGTCATCTCATTTTTGTCTCTTAAGATACTGAAACTCGTATCTAGGTTGAGAATGCCTTCTTCCTACAAAATATGACTTTGTGGGCCTCATGTTTCCACGTGTGCTCTAGATGATGACATAACATGATGCCTTCCTCTAGAATGGGATGTCGATATGGTGTAGTTGTGGGCGAACCATCTGCTAATTGATGCTTGTCATAATCCATGGATGCATCATGTTCTAATCTCTTCTCTCACATGATATGGCAGTTTTTGAAGTTTCTAGAGTAGGAACAAACATTGCAGTACGTTCATTTCAAATTGGTGCATCATGACCTATTATTGAAACAAGAAACTATATTGGTGTAAAATTTGGCTCAACTATAAAAAATTACTACGCTATGCTTTCCAAATCCTCTTTTATAGCCTATTTTTCACATTAACAGAGAAACAAGACCTCTAATATGTCTCTTAAACTAAATTCAAACAAATGCCTGGAATCATGAGAATCACCAACAACATGATTACCGTGACTAAATATTAGGATCAATGCCATGTTCCCTTTCCCCAGCTGGCCTTAGCACCCACAACATCATCGTTCAAAAGTGTTTTTCAACACTATAGTATATATTATTAAATAAAAATAAAATAAAATGTAAAATATATAATAAATACATAAAATAAAATCATTTTAATTTTGGGTGCTAACTTTTGGTTCATGGGATCAAAATTGGATGGGTATATCTTCAAACCTCTTTGTCTTCTTGAGGGCTAACACTATGATTTTTTGACTATCGGTAAAGAATGTTCAGGCACTGAAAGATGAAATCCCTTAAATTGCACTCTCTGAGGTGAGGACAAAACCCCTTTCTTTTGATTAGGCAATCCTACACAAGGATTGCAGTTCGCATTAAGTTGGTTTCTTAAATTGCGATTTTCCCTACATCATAGTTGGTGTTTGAAAACAATCCCTGTCCAGGGTGAATCAAGATTGACAGAGCGCCAATATGGAGGAGAAATATCAAATATCATTTTTCTGTGCGGCATAATTTATAACTCAGTAACATATCCACTTTGACATTGTTGGAGATAAAGTGACTGTTCTGAGAAAGGTTTGGTGGTGAATATCCACATAAGTCAGGGACACAAGACAACTAGGAGTGCCAAATTTGAGGGCATTGTGTAATTACAAATCACCAGTTGCCACTTGTGGCTAGAGATTACAAATTTATCTATCAGTTACAGGTCACCTGCAAGGGGGACCAGTTTGGTCAGCACATTGAAGATCCATTTCCGCCATCAAGGGAAGAAACAGGGACTACACATCTGGTTTGAGGATATCAGGTCAGTGATCTAGTGTAGGAGGAAATTGAGACCATAGAAGTAAAAATCCTCAATTTTTTTTTATGGAAATCAAAACCCGATTCGATTTTCTAGCAGAAAAAATCAAATTTTTTTTACTGCGATTTTTAACGATCTTATGGCGTTGAAATCATGTTTAAATCACAAAAAAAAATGGCAAAAAACTGTATTTGAACTTCCACCAACCTGCTGTGAAATCCTAAACCCATGAAGACATTATTCAATTAAATTTTTGCCATTATTTTAAGCATAGAATTGGAAATGTTAGCTAGCTGCTGGGATGTGGTGAACAATCACAACATTGTATTGGATTTCATCAACAATTTGTAGGTAGGCAACGCAATATTTTCTAGTTGCCTTGCTTTACAATATAAAGCTATCTGACAATGACGTGCGTACGTCAAGGTTGTTTACTGAATATCTGTTTTCTCACCTTATTTTTGGTTGGTATGGTTTAGAACCATATTTATCCTGTGCCCCCAATGGCAAACCAGGATTGGATTTGATCTCGGACCTATTTGGCCTGGGTGCCGCGTCTTTTAGTGTTGAAACCAATAACAGTCTTTGAGTATTGTAGCAGTCTTTCTCCTCAAAATGTTTTGCGATTGTGCTGTTTACTGCTGTAATATTTTTGGGCCCTCCCATGTGGCATCCATCACTGCCAGATGCTTCTATTGAATGAGCTGTTTAGATAGTAACTGAGTCCACAATTTTTTATTTAGATTCTTCATCTCTCAGTGAATTTTATTGCCATGATGATAGATCAAATGGTAAATTGCAAGGCACTCATTTAGTTCCATTCATAAAAGACCACAGAGAGCTCCTCTTAGTTCCATTTTGCATGAGGCAATTGCGTCTAGTGTGTTTGCTACTGTCATTTTAGTATTTTTGTTAGCATGTCTTGCTACTCTGGAGTAGCAATCCATGCAAGTGTTATAAATCTGTACAACTTTTTTCTCAGTTGTGTATCCATAATTTGCTGGATGAATTCAATCTAGATTAAGAGGCTGCATTTTCTCACTTTGTTTCATTCAAATATGGTGCTGGAGTAGGGCATATGTGCGATGAGTTTAAAGTTGCTTGTAGACTTTTCAAGGTTCTTTATTAAACCCTCTTTACTAAAAGTTTCTCTGTATTTATTCTAGGGGCATGAAATTATATTTTAACTAACAGCAGACCCTTCTAGGGACAAATTTGCACATCACCATATCAAACGAGCTATAAATAAATCAATGAGTGTTATTTTCAACTTTGGGGTTGAAGGGAAATTTATGCTTGGATTCCTTTCTATTTTGCAAAGCATTTGTAACAATGTCTGAACTTTCTGTTGAGAGGCTTATATGCACTCCCATCTTCGAAGCATAAGCTTCAACATTTATGTTAAGCAGTTTATGTGCACTGCCATCTTTCAGATATAGCCTTCAATTAAATCGAATACTACATCAGAGATTCATCAGATATCCAGTAGAATTATAGGTCACTATATTGTAGTAAGGGAGATTTGAACTCGAGTTGCATACTTACAAATCTACCTAACTACACAACCACTTGAACTGTTTCCTTATAGCTTTCTATTTGAAGTATTGCTCTTAACATGCATTATAATAAGACTGGAAAAATCCTTTTGCTCATACAATATTGGATTTGGCACTATTTTACAAATTCTTAAGAAACTTATACATCTTTTCATCTGATTTCAGCCTTTCATTGATTTCGTGTTGAGTATAATTGATTATGAAGATTGGAAGTCTGTTAGAAAACCTTAAGTGCTTTAGCAGAAATGCAAAGAACCTGAGTTTAATGATTGCAAACCCTCACTTAAGGAAGAGATAAACACCCTGCCAAGGAACACTTGACAAAATTCAATGAGAATTACCGTGCACCTAAATAACAGAATCTGTTTTCCAATTTGGAATAAAATACTTGTTACCAACTGTGAGACTATGGACACCAAAATTTCCTTCAAAATTTGAAGTATAAACCCTTAATAAAGGCGTGTGCCAATATAAAGAAATTGATTTCAAATTTTTTAAATAAAACCCTTTTTCAAACATGCGCACTCATGCAAATGAAATCACCATTCAAGTTTTGGAATAAGATCCTCTTCACAGAGCCACACCCATATACATGGAATTTTAAACTTACAAAGTGAAAATTGATTCCCCTCATGTAGATGTGCACCTATATACTTGAAACTTGTTTACAAATTTTGGAAGAAACTCCCTTTTTTGAAGTGGACACTCATACAAGCAATTCTAAAATTTTTAACCATATTTTTCAAGGATTCAACATTTCTTTATAGCACTTTTTGCCTTACATATTTCATTTGGACAGTCACAGTCCTCCATGGGCACACGCCCCCCTTAAAAACCTCGCGTCCCTTGTACGGGGACATTTGTGAGACTTGGGGACTTGGGGAAAATGTCCCCCAACAGCAGTACCACCTCTGCCACCTCCACTGCCATGCTGTCAGGTTACTTTCTATATGGAACATGCCATTACATACTGTTTGCAACCTTTAACTTTGTGAAAACTAGTTTGCCTTTCATGGGGCACATGCAGAGATGGTATATTACAGATTTTGCCTTGAAGATTTCAAATCACCACAATTTGTTTATCAACGTCGACTCCCCCATTGCCGGCTTGCCGCTGTCCCCCAACACTGTCTCCTTGCCTTCCCCAAATTTAGGCCCTTGCCCCACCCCCCATCCTTGAAACCCATCCTTGTGTCCCCCTGTCAGGAAACTCTGTGGAACTATGTTTGGATAGTCTGAAATTTATTACCAGCCCACAAATATGCTTTCATTTATGATTATTAGTACGACAATCTTCTGTTAACCTCGTTTCCCCCATGTCTTTGAACTTTCTTGTGGCCTTTGATGTCAAGCTAGACTATAAAATCATTTTATTGAGGTAGTTGGTAATAAGTATTATAAAAGATTGAATTAAAATGTATTTTCAAATTTGACCATAATGCCATGTCAGGAAGACTTTGCATGGACACATTGCACATCAGTCTCGGGTACAACTAGGGTTAATTGCAACTGCTGTAAGGCTCATATCAATGGTGGAATTTATAACTTCAAATGCATTTGGCAAAATGAAGCAAGAAATAACACCATTGCTTGCATAAATGCCTTGTATATGTCAGATATCATGCAAAACAAACTCATTAGATGAAATCTGAGGGTAAGGAAAAAAAGAAAGATCTAGGATAGAATCAACTTATGACTCTACATATAGGAGCAATTCTTTGGATGAGGTAGTTGGTGCACAAAATTCTTTAAGGGAATCTAGGTCAACACCTACTACAACATGCGGCCCAAACACAAGTTGAGGAAACTTTAATTCTTTCTTTGCATCTCATATTACACTAGGATAACATATCACTTTGGAGAGTATAGGATGGAGGGCCATGAACAAGCAAAGATGGTGATTGTGAATTTCTGGTACTATAACTTTCCATTCCATGTTGCCATATCTCAATATTGGCAAGGTATGGTGGATGCCATTGCAATTGTAGGTTCTAGGTTTCAAGCCCCATGTTATGAGACATTGAGGTTTTTTATGCTTAATAATGCACTACATGATGTTAGTAATGTTGTTAATGAGCATCAACCTTTGCCACATCCACTGCTATGCCGCCAGGTTGCTTTCTATATGGCACATGCCACTACATAACGATTGCAACCTTTAACTTTGTGAAAACTAGTTTGCCTTTCACGGGCACATGCAAAGATGCTATATTACAAATTTTGCCTTGAAGCTTTCAAATCACCTCAATTTGTTTATCAACATCGTCTCCGCCATTGCCGGCTTGCCGCTGTGCCCCCACACCGTCTCTTCGCCATCCCCAAATTTAGGCCCTTGCCCCCCCATCTTTGAAACCCATCCCTATGTCCCCCCGTCAGGAAACTTTGTGGAACTATGTTTGGATAGTCTGAAATTTATTACCAGCCCACAAATATGCTTTCATTTATGATTATTAGTACGAAAATCTTTTGTTAACCTCGTTTCCCCCATGTCTTCGAACTTTCTTGTGGCCTTTGATGTCAAGCTAGACTATAACATCATTTTAATGAGGTAGTTGGTAATAGGTATTATAAAAGATTGAATTAAAATGTATTTTCAAATTTGACCATAATGCCATGTCAGGAAGACTTTGCATGGACACATTGCACATCAGTCTCGGGTACAACTAAGGTTAATTGCAACTGCTTTAAGGCTCATATCAATGGTGGAATTTATAACTTCAAATGGCATTTGGCAAAATGAAGCAAGAAATAACACCATCGCTTGCATAAATGCCTTCTAGATGTTAGATATCATGCAAAACAAACTCATTAGATGAAATCTAAGGGCAAGGAAAAAAATAAAGAAC
Organism: Thuja plicata; assembly: GCA_018584345.1. NCBI lineage: Eukaryota > Viridiplantae > Streptophyta > Pinopsida > Cupressales > Cupressaceae > Thuja > Thuja plicata. The sequence continues at coordinate 287,991 of MU221996.1, read as the reverse complement.
TAGGATATAATCAACTTATGACTCTACATATAGGAGCAATTCTTTGGATGAGGTAGTTGGTGCACAAAATTCTTTAAGGGAATCTAGGTCAACAACTACTACAACATGTGGCCCAAGCACAAGTTGAGGAAACATTAATTCTTTCCTTGCATCTCATATTACACTAGGATAACATATCACTTTGGATAGCATAGGATGGAGGTCCATGAACAAGCAAAGAAGGTGATTGAGAATTTTGGGTACTGCTCTAACTTTCCATTCCATGTTGCCATATCTCAATATTGGCAAGGTATGGTCGATGCCATTGCAATTGTAGGTTCTAGGTTTCAAGCCCCATCTTATGAGACATTGAGGGTTTGTATGCTCAATAATGCTCTACACGATGTTAGTAATGTTGTTAATGAACATCAATCTCTGCCACCTCCACTGCTATGCCGCTATGTTGCTTTCTTTATGGCACATGTAGTTATATACTGATTGCAACCTTTAACTTTGTGAAAACTAGTTTGCTTTTCACGGGGCACATGCAGAGATGGTATATTACAGATTTTGCCTTGAATATTTCAAATTACCCAAATTTGTTTATCAACGTTGTCTCCCCCATTGCCGACTTGTCGCTGCCCCCCCACACTGTCTCATCGCCATCCCCAAATTTAGGCCCTTGCCCCCCCCATCCTTGAAAACCATCCCCGTGTCCCCTCGTTAGGAAACTGTAATATCTTTTGCTGACTGATATTCAATTTGACTGCTAAATTTCCTAGGACGGTAATGTACACTTATCTAGTTTCCAAATACAATGCATGTGCCTTGCAGTTGTATAATTTCTCAATGTATAAAGATAAAGTATGCATCTAAATACATAATATATTCATCATACAATCTAGTCCAGCATTGATAGAATACAAAGACAATGGTTTATAGACCCACACCTATATTGATTTCATATGGTAAATAATAAAGACTCACAGTCACAGTCACAAATTCAATTACCAATGTTCAGACCCGTTTCATTGCATTATGTGAATATGCCTAGAATGTAAATAATAAACCATGCACTTGGTAGTGGCACGCGAAGACCTTGGCTATGCAAACCCAAGCTCAAGGTAGACATTGATGAGTTCCTGTAGCATGCGCAGCACTAAGTGTATGCGGCTGGGAAGAAATAACAGTGGAGACCCGAAGTCTGCACTCTCTCAGCACTGCCCGTGCAATATAGTGTAACTTGGGCGCATCACGCAGACATGACAATCCCAGGAGCTGTTGGAGCTAACGCCACACCCTAGTCTGTATGGTACAAAGATGACTGCTAGTACTCAAGCTGCCCAGCCAGCTCTGAACGTCATGGAATATCAGACCACGCGGGGACTGTTGAACACCAACCCGACTGTTTTCTCCAACAAACCGTGGACTGCTAAAGACGTGGGGGAATAACTAGACTTCTTCTCACGCGAAGAGTTGCTATGGCAAACCGTCACTACACCAGCACGGGTTTGTCTGCACACTGATTCTTTCACAAAACGAAACACCTTCAACAATATTAGCACGCCTAGATATTCATTCATTCACAGTCTGAATGTTTTCCCTATCTCCTGAATCACATAGAATAACAAACCCAATAACGGGCACCAAGGTCCAGGAGTTTAGAGATAGCCAGTCACCTATCTCCCAATCTACTACGGTGAGACTTCTTAGATCATATGAGCCATGATTTGAACTGAATAGATACAAGCTTCTTCCTCTCTGCTGAATAATGTATAGAAGGAAATACTCAATTTGAAGTGTGTTTGAAACTGAATATTTTATCTTACCAATGCATTAAAGTTTGAATGTGAAATCTAAAGTAATTCCACCATAAATGAGAAAGTCAGGGCTACGTCCAACCTTCCAATATTTCTTCAAGGGGCTACGTCCTCAAGAAATAGACCAATTACAATTGCAACCAGATTTGTTTATCTTTTGTTCATAAATTCCATGGTGCTTTTCCCAAGAAAGCCATTTTCTTTTATAACCTTGAAGTGAGGGAAAACAACACAACTTAAGCAATGTGGGATAAAAGTGCTCACTTACGTTACTTTAAGTCACTTTTATAAAATAAAGTAACTTAAAATCATAAAGTGACTTTATAATATCCTTTTATAAAGTAAAGTGACTTCCCAAATAATAAATGCTTGCCCACTGAAGCCTGTGACTTGTTGACAGCCTATGAAAGAAGCCCTTAGCCTATCTGGATTGGGGAGATAGACTAATCAGGCGCAATAATGGCCTGTTGCGGGATTGGGGACATTACAGTCCTCCCTTCCTGGGATTGCTTGCCCTCAAGCAATCTCAATGCAAGGTGCTGCAGAATAGACTGACCCTCCCATGTAGCATCCTCTATCGATAAGTCCTTCCATCGAATCAAGTATTCTTTGATAGCCCTGTTCCACAGCTTCCTCTCTCTGATCTCAATCACCTCAGTTGGAACCAAAACCAATTTTCCCTCCTCATCAAGTGGGGGTAATCCAATTGAAGGGACTATCTTCTGCCCTCTTGCCTTCTTGAGGTAAGACACATGAAAAACATTATGAATCCGGTTGTTGGCCGACAGCTCGAGCTCATACGCCACCTCACCAACCCTCCTGGAGATGCGGTAGGGCCCATAAAACTGGGCTTGAGCTTTTCCAATCCACTTTTCTTCAGAGAACTCTGCCTGTATGGTTGGAGACGAAGGTAAACCATATCCCCTGACTTGAAATTCTACTCTATCCGGTGTCGATCAACACACATCTATTGCTGATTCTGTGCCCTCTGAATGTTCTCCCTGAGAGACTTAAGGATATCTTGATGGTCCTGTAGCCAGTCTCTCGCAATCGGCACCCTGCTGTCTGAAGAGCCAAGTCTATGAAAGATAATGGCTTGCTGCCATAGAGAGCTCAAAATGGTGACATACCAATAGTCATATGATAGGTGGAGTTGTAGCAAAACTCCCCCAAGTACAACCATCTAACCCAAGCCCTCTGCCGCCCCGCTACATAATTCTGGAGATAACCTTTTACCCATTTGTTCACAATCTCCGTCTGGCCATCCGTCTGCGGATGGTAACTGGTGCTGGGAGTCAATTCGGTGCCTGCCAATCTGAACAACTCCTGCCAAAAGGTGCTGAGAAACTTACTGTCCCTGTCACTAACAATGGTCTTGGGAAGGCCATGCAGCCTAAAAACCTCTCGGAAGAATAATTCAGCTACTTGGGTAGCTGACCAATCTATTGCAATAGCAAAGAATTGAGCAAACTTAGTAAGTCTGTCCACCACCACATATACGCTGTCCTTGCCCTGTACTCTCGGCAAACCAGTATTGAAATCCATCGAAATACCTTCTGACCTCTGGGCTGGAATGGGTAGGGGTTGCAGTAAACCGACTAGATGCTCGTGTTCGGATGTTGTGTTGACAAGTCTGACACTCTCTGACATACTGGAGGACATCGTCCTTGAGGCCCTTCCATGAGAACCTCTCTCTAACTTGCCTGTAGGTTTTGAAAAACCTTGGATGTCCTGCTGTGGCTGCATCATGAACAACCCTTATTATCTTAGCCTTAAGCTTAGAATCTGGCACTAGGTAAATCCTGTCCTTATAGAAGATGATGTCATCAATTACCTTGTAACTGTTATTTGGGAGCTGTCCGTCCAAAATCTGACATGCTTGAGTATTTTTAGAATACTCAACCAGTAAGTGGGATTTCCAATCTGCGGAAATCTCGGAAAGAACACAAGCTGCCACTGAAGGTCTCCTAGAAAGTGCATCAGCCACAATATTATTTTTGCCTTTGACGCACTCAATGTCAAAATCATATACCTGGATTTTACTAACCCATTTCTACTATCTTTTGTTCAACTCTATTTGCTCCAAGAAGTAGCGCAGGCTGTTGTGATCCGTTTTAACTGTAAACTTGCCACCCACCAAACACTGCCTAAATTTAGCCAAGGCGTGCATGATGGCAAGCATCTCTTTGTCATACGTAGAGTACAACCTCTCATTGTCCTTGAGTTTCCTGCTCTCATATGCTATGGGGTGCCTGTCCTGCATCAATACTGCACCAATCCCATTACTTGAAGCATCACACTCTAGAACAAACGGACAAGAGAAATCCGGTAGTGCTAGAATCGGGCACGTACTCATGGCGGTCTTGAGTCTATCAAAGACTATCTCTGTCTCACTTGTCCACCTGAAAGCCCCTTTCCAAGTAAGATCGGTGAGGGGTGCTGCTGTCTAAGAGAATCCCTTGACAAACCTCTTGTAATAAGAACATAACCCAAGGAACCCTCTCAAGTCTGACACATTCCGCAGTGGTGGCCAATCAAGGATTGCCTGTATCTTCTCCTGATGAACCTTAACTCCATCTGCCCCTATCACATGTCCCAGGT
>MU221996.1:269583-283474 GCA_018584345.1 Thuja plicata | reverse complement strand
CAAGATGTCATCAAAGAATACCAGGACACTCTTGCGTAACTGCTTTTTGAATATGTGATTCATGCAAGACTGAAAGGTAGCTGGAGCATTAGTGAGCCCAAATGGCATCACTAGAAACTCATAGTGCGTGTAGTGACATCTGAATGCCGTCTTATGAACATCCTCCTCACAGACACGTATCTGATGGTACCCTGATTGAAGATCTATCTTCGAGAAGTAAACTGCCCCATGTAGCTCATCTAACAACTCATCAACCCGGGGGATGGGGTACCTGTTCTTAATTGTCCTCTTATTCAGTGCATGGTAAAAAATACACATGCGAAGAGTACCATCCTTCTTCACCAAAACCACTGAAGAAGCGAAGGGACTGCAACTGGGCCTGATGTGCCCCATGTCAAGGAGTTCCTTTATCGTCTTCTCTATCTCCTCCTTATAGTGCCTAGGGTGACGATAAGGGGTAGTAATCACAAGCTTAGCGCCCTCCTCCATCTCAATGATGTGCTCAAACCCTCTGTCTGGAGGTATGCCTGGTGGAATGTCCTCAAAAACCCGCTTGTGCTTATCAGGCACCTTCTGAACATCAATGTGAACCTGCTGCCCTGAATTTGGTGTGGGTTTAGAGGATATGAAGCACTGGGCTGCCCACTCCATGTCACTATGCCTCATGTTGGCCTCCATCCAGTGGGTCGACACTAATCCGGGCCCGTCATCTGGCATGGCCTTAAGAATCATCTGCTGATCACCTTGCATAAACTCCAATTGTTTCAGCTCGTGATCAATGGTGTACCTCTCCAGAGTCTGTAGCCACCACATACCCAAAATAGCATCCAAACTGTCTAAATCAATGACATAAAAGTCAGCTCTAAAAGGTAATCTCCAAAGTGAATTGGGAAACCGGAGATCTTCCTTGTACAGCTCAACAAGTCCCCTCCTGCCACCTTTACCTCAAACTTGGGAGTGCCATCTACCTGTAACCTCCTCCTGGAGACCATACCTGTGCTGATAAAATTATGTGTAGCACCTGTATCTAAAAGGTAAAGGATCCCCTGTCCCCTAACCACTCCCTTAAAATGAAAAGGGTGACATGTGGGAATCCTTGAAAGGGATGCTAAAGTAACTGGGGGCTGCTTGTGGGGGGCTTTCTTCTTTTCTTTTGCTGATTGCTCTGCCTGAGTCTCCTCATCACTGTCCTCCTCATCGCTGCCCTCATACTGCTCATACTCACCATCGGAAGCCACCACAATATAATGTATTTTGCCTTTCCCAAGGCACCTGTGGTTTGGAGTCCAAGGCTCCCTACAAGTAAAGCACAACTTCCTCATCCTCAACTCATTTCTAGTCTCAAAAGCCAACCTAGGAGGCAAACTCTTATTCTGATTTTTATTCTTTTGGAATGAAGAGGATCCCTTAAAAGTTTTCTTAGGTGGCTGTGATATGGAGGAAGGTGAATCCAAGTCATGTGCTAACTTAATAGTGTCATCCAAGGTGTCTGGCTTGAGAACTCTAACCAGTCCTTTGAATTTGTTCTGCAAGCCCTCAATAAACAACATTACCTTTCTCTTCTCAGACATGTCCAGAACCATAATGGAGATCCTCTGAAACTCATCAATATAATGTTCTAATGATCCACTCTGTTTCAGCTGAGCTAACTCCTTGTAGTAGACCTATATGTCCTTCCTATCAAAACGGGTGATCAATCTCGTGCTGAAGGTCTCATAGGAAGTAATCAACCCGTGATCCTGTGTGACAAGCCCGTGATGCCACCAATCATATGTAGCTCCCTCTAAATGCATAGTGGAAAATTTAATTGCCTCAGTCTCAGACATGGGTTTGAGGGTCAAGAAGGTATCTAGCTTGTGAATCCAAGCTCTAGCGGATGTCCTACTGCTGCCATCAAATATAGGGAGAGTCAACTTATTCATAGCATGTTTTAAGTCCCTGTTCTGTCCTCTAGGTCTTCTATCCAGCTGGGTTTTGCCAAAGTCTCTCTTCTGAACCATGTACTAGGGAAAGGTCAAATCTGCTTTGACATTGTCTGGTAACATATTCCACTCATCATGCATCGTCATTACATTCTCTAGAAGAATGCCTACTGCCTCTGGTGGTGCTACCTCTTCCCTTGCATTATTATCTGCAAAGTTAGGCATAAGGGGCCTATCGGACGTACGAATGAGGGCCCTAGCTGCCCTAGGTGATCCCGCTACACTGCCTCCACCACTGTGATGGCTAGTGGGCCTCCTGGTTGTGACTGTCAACTGCTGGATAACCCCTGTAAGCTGGTGTAGTACATCAGCAATATGGTCATGTCCATCTCGTATGGCTCTCAATGTTTCCCTGGCCTCCCTATCTGTCTCCTCATCCATATTTGCACCCAGAATAACTTGTTCGAGAACAAATTCCTCGTCTTCTGTATCATTGGTCTCTATATCAACCTGTACGAAAGAATTTGTCTGTTCCTGCTCAACTCGGTTATGTCTAAAACCGTGTGACCTGCGCCTACTATGCATACCTGGCCAACATAGCTACTGTTGAGCCAACTGAAAGTCTGAAAATAATCCTACTAGGATGGCAAGATCAAGGCTCTAATACCACTGTAAAATCCTCTGCTGACTGATATTCAATTTGACTGCTAAATTTCCCAGGGTAGTAATGGGCACTTATCTAGTTTCCAAATAAAATGCATGTGTCTTGCAGTTATATAATTTCTCAATGTATAAAGATAAAGCATGCATCTAAATACATAATATATTCATCATACAATCTAGTCCAACATTGATAGAAAACAAAGACAATGGTTTATAGACCCGCACCTATATTGATTTCATATGGTAAATAATAAAGACTCAGTCACAGTCACAAATTCAAATACCAATGTTCAAACCCGTTTCATTGCATTATGTGAATATGCCTAGAATGTAAACAAATAAACCATGCACCTGGTAGTGCCACGTGAAGACCTTGGCTATGCAGGCCCAAGCTAAAGGTAGACGTTGATGAATTCTTGTAGCATGCACAACACTAAGTGTATGAGGCTGGGAAGAAGTAACAGTGGAGACCTGAAGTCTGCACTCACTCTCAGCACTGCCTGTGCAATATAGTGTAACTTGGGCGCATCACATAGACATGACAGTCCCAGGAGCTGTTGGAGCTAACGCCACACCCAAGTCTGTATGCTACGAAGATGACTGCTAGTACTTAAGCCGCCCAGCCAGCTCTGAACGTCATGGAATAACAGACCACGCGGGGACTGTTGAACACCAACCCGACTATCTTCTCCAACAAACTGTGGACTACTAAAGACATGGGGGAATAACCAGACTTCTTCCCACGCGAAGAGTTGCTATGGCAAACCGTCACTACACCAGCATGGGTTTGTCTGCACACTAATTCTTTCACAAAACGAAACACCTACAACAATATTAGCACGCCCAGATATTCATTCATTCACAGTATGAAAGTTTTCCCTATCTCCTTAATCACATAGAATAACAAACCTAATAACGGGCACCAAGGTCGAGGAGTTTAGAGACAGCCAGTCACCTATCTCCCAATCTACTACGGTGAGACTTCTTAGATCATATGAGCCATGATTCAAACTGAATAGATACAAGCTTCTTCCTCTCTGCTGAATAATGTATAGAAGGAAATACGGAATTTGAAGTGTGTTTGAAACTAAATATTTTATCTTACCAATGCATTAAAGTCTGAATGTGAAATCTGAAGTAATTCCACCATAAATGAGAAAGTCAGGGCTACGACCAACCTTCCAATATTTCTTCAAGGGGCTAAGTCCTCAAGAAATAGACCAGTCACAATTGCAACCAGATTCGTTTATCTTTTGTTTATAAATTCCATGGTGCTTTTGCCAAGAAAGCCATTTTCTTTTATAACCTCGAAGTGAGGGAAAACACAACTTAAGCCACGTGGGATAAAAGTGCTCACTTAAGTTACTTTAAGTCACTTAAGTCAATTTTATAAAATAAAGTAACTTAAAGTCATAAAGTGACTTTAGTTTATAAAATGAGCCCAAAAAATAAATGCTTGCCCACTGAAGCCTGTGACTGGCTGACATTCTATGAAAGAAGCCCTTAGCCTATCCGGATGGGGGAGATAGACTAATCAGGTGCCATAATGGCTTACTGTGGGATTGGGGACATTACAGAAACTCTGTGGAACTATGTTTGGATAGTCTGAAATTTATTATCAGCCCACAAATATGCTTTCATTTATGATTATTAGTACGAAAATCTTCTGTTAACCTCCTTTCCCCCATGTCTTTGAACTTTCTTATGGCCTTTGATGTCAAGCTGGACTATAAAATCATTTTAATGAGGTAGTTGGTAATAGGTATTATAAGAGATTGAACTAAAATGTATTTTCAAATATGACCATAATGCCATGTCAGGAAGACTTTGCATGGACACATTGCACATCAGTCCGATTACAACTAAGGTTAGTTGCAGCTGTTGTAAGGCTTATATCAATGGTGGAATTTATAACTTCAAATGGCATTTGGCAAAATGAAGCAAGAAATAACACCATTGCTTGCATAAATGCCTTGTAGATGTCAGATATCATGGAAAACAAACTCATTAGATGAAATCTGAGGGTAAGGAAATAAAGAAAGAACTAGGATAGAATCAACTTATGACTCTACATATAGGAACAATTCTTTGGATCAGGTAGTTGGTGCACAAAATTCTTTAAGGGAATCTAGGTCAACACCTACTACAACATGTGGCCCAAACATAAGTTGAGGAAACATTGATTCTTTCTTTGCATCTCATATTACACTAGGATAACATATCACTTTGGAGAGTATAGGATGGAGGTCCATGAACAAGCAAAGAAGGTGATTGCGAATTTATGGTACTATAACTTTCCATTCCATGTTGCCATATCTCAATATTGGCAGGGTATGGTGGATGCCATTGCAATTGTAGGTTTTAGGTTTCAAGCTCCATCTTATGAGACATTGAGGGTTTGTATGCTCAATAATGCACTGCATGATGTTAGTAATGTTTTTAATGAACATCAACCTCTGCCACCTCCACTGCTATGCCGCCAAGTTGCTTTCTATATGGCGCGTGCCATTACATACTGATTGCAACCTTTAACTTTGTGAAAATTAGTTTGCCTTTCACAGGGCACATGCAGAGATGGTATATTACAGATTTTTCCTTGAAGATTTCAAATCACCCCAATTTGTTTATCACTGTCGTCTCCCCCATTGTCGGCTTGCCGCTGTCCTCCCACACCTTCTCCTCGCCATCCCCAAATTTAGGCCCTTCCCCCCCATCCTTGAAACCCATCCCTGTGTCCCCCACTCAGGAAACTCTGTGAAACTATGTTTGGATAGTCTGAAATTTATTACCAGCCCACAAAGATGCTTTCATTTATGATTATTAGTACGGAAATCTTCTGTTAACCTTGTTTCCTCCATGTCTTTGAACTTTCTTGTGGCCTTTGATGTCAAGCTAGACTATAAAATCATTTTAATGAGGTAGTTGGTAATAGGTATTATAAAAGATTGAACTAAAATGTATTTTCAAATTTGATCATAATGCCATGTCAGGAACACTTTGCATGGACACATTGCACATTAGTCTCGAGTACAACTAAGGTTAATTGCAACTGCTGTAAGGCTCATATCAATGGTGGAATTTATAACTTCAAATGACATTTGGCAAAATGAAGCAATAAATAACACCATTGCTTGCATAAATGCCTTGTAAATGTTAGATATCATGCAAAACAAACTCATTAGATGAAATCTGAGGGTAAGGTAAAAAATAAAGAGCTAGTATAGAATCAACTTATGACTCTACATATAAGAGCAATTATTTGGATGAGGTAGTTGGTGCACAAAATTCTTTAAGGGAATCTAGGTCAACACCTACTATGGCATGTGGTCCAGACACAAGTTGAGGAAACATTAATTCTTTCTTTGCATCTCATATTACACTAGGATAACATATCACTTTGGAGAGTATAGGATGGTGGTCCATGAACAAGCAAAGAAGGTGATTGCGAGTTTCTGGTACTACTCTAACTTTCCTTTCCATGTTGCCATATCTCAATATTGACAAGGTATGGTGGATGCCATTGTAATTGTAGGTTCTAGGTTTCAAGCCCCATCTTATGAGACATTGAGGGTTTGTATGCTCAATAATGCACTACACGATGTTAGTAATGTTGTTAATGAACATCAACCAAAGTGGGTAAATATTGGTTCCACAATAATGCCAAATGGATGGACTATAGAAGAAACCAAACCCTCATCAACTTCCTCCTCTCTTGTGATATTGGCATTATATTTTTGAAATTTGTAGAAACATCAGATACAATCAGATCTGTAGCTGCATTATTTTAGATGTTCAGTTTCTTATAAATAATGTTGTTGCTTGTGTTTTTGTGGGGAGACTCTTGATAGACAAATACCCCTCTAATTTTTATCCTATTTATAGCACATTCCTTGATCTTACCATAAAGGACATTGGAAAAATTTAATGAATTAAGGAGGTATTGCAAAATGTTCATACAATTACCAAATTCATCTATAATCACACAAGGGTTTTGTGTATGATACACTCTTTCACAGAAGGCAAGGAGCTAGTTTGACCAAGAATGACAAGATTTGCTATACACTTCTTTTCACTATGGACTCTTTGCCAACAAAAAGTGAATTTGAAATGAATTTTTGTTTCAAATGAGTGGATGGTGTTTGACTTCTCAAATCAAGTAGATGGCATGGTAGTGGTAGAGTACATATATTCTGCTAGCTTTTTGAATGCGGTTGAACAAGTTGTGGAATTTTTAGAGCCTATAATAAAAGTCTTAAGACTTGTGGATGGGGAGAAATCCTGCATGGGCTATTTGTATGAGGCAATGGATAGAGCCAAGGAGGTGACAAGGAGTAGGATGGATAATAATGGGAACATGTATATTGAAAGGGGAAAAATAACATCCTAGAATGATCTTTGAGAATTAGTATGCACTTTCAATATCCTATGTTTCCTTAAATCAGATGTTCAACAACTTGATACAAGAACATACTACTATACCTTAAAGTGGAAATAGACGTAGTTGATTTCCCATTACATTAACACGTAGAGGAAAGATAATGCGGCTTGTAGAGCTAAGAAAATTTCAGTAACATAACAGCATGTAAATTCAACACTTCAAAGTACAAAAGAAGAAGGAAAAGATGAGAGGAAACACCAATATACATGGGAAAATCCTTTCAGGTAAACAACCTCACTCTCCAAAGCATCAAACCAATGTATTAATTTGCATCAGCCAAGTTACAATACACTTGTAGGCTCACAGCGTTAACATGGAGATTTACGTCTTGTTCCTCAGGAGAAAATTTGGTAGCATGACCCCTATAATGAACAAATCTCCTTTAAAATCCTTAAGAAAACTCTTGTATTACAGATATTACAAAGCATAAATTAGAAGTTTCTAAATCCAATGCCCAAGCATGAAGATGCAACATGGAAGGCACCAAAAACTCTAAACATGCAAATTGGTAAGTTTCCAATTGTCAACACATGTAAACATGCAATTGCCAATTATTATCAAACCTGCACATGCAACCTGCACCTACCAAAAAGTAATTGCACCTCCAAAGGTGCCCACATTCCATGCAAACTCAACATGAAATAGAATTCATGAACAACTCCACCTGTAAAAGAAACTTGTAAACTTGACTCATCGGAAATAGAATCTACCAATAGTGACTGACAATCCAACATGAGTTAACAATCAACTATGACTCCAGTCAACTCGTACATAGTAGGATGCCTACCTCCTACAAAACAGGAGCCCTGTCAAGTTGCCAATCCCTATGACTTTCACACACACACACACAAAATAGTGGGAAGACAACTCAAGTTGCCAATCCCACAAATGATATCATCGAGAGCACATATATTAATTACATAGGTACATTGTCAACATAAATAATTAAATAATCAATGCTAGGAAATTAAAGGTTGAGACACCTTATTTGTGACATTCTCCCACTTTTCAAACACCTTTGAAGAGCTAATGGAAAACTATAGGGTTTTAAATACTAGGAGCCAAACAATGAAACAACATCATCATAGCCATCCATGAAACCACATGAATCTCCAACATGCTCTCGTGCTCCAACAAGATAACTTCAACAACATCCAAGATGTCCATCATATCAAGCAATAATTCTTCTCATCCTTCAACATGGCACCTATGGAAGAAACAGAACAAGCCAAGGTGAAGATCCACTTATCCAAAGAACACAAGCATCAATTTCAAGAGACAACAAAGGCTACAAGATATTGCAACAACTCCACTATGCTCACGAGATTTACAAAAGCATCAATATAACTTCATCCTTGTTACCAGAATACAAATCCGAGACCCAAAATTCGTCAAAGAACAAGATCAAACACGAATGTTCCAAAAAACAGTTAGAACAACCACAATTGATTGCTCACATCTAACTGAACAACCCACATGACTAGAAAAAGAAACTACAATAAATGCTAAGCGATCCAATCATTCATATCCCACAGGTATCTAAACATCAGTATAACTCATTCCAACAACATATCCAACCCATAAAACTACAATCACAAGCTCCATGTGTCAAACTTGTTAATGACGAACACACATCGGGAATTCCCATTGCATGGTTAATGTCAAATCAACAGTTATACCAAAATGTGGTTAATAAATAAAACCTTGTAGTAACAAAGAATAATCACAGTGCTCTACACATGCATCACAAAATGCTGCATGATCTCTCATAGCATATCACCACAACTCTCCCAAGTCCACGTGCAAGAAGTAGCCATAGAACAAAGACATAACCCGTAAATCATATTCTTATCATGTCCTTCTGCCAGCACCTCAAAGTGCTAATCTGTGTTAAGTGAGATCTCCTTCAAACCCCAAAAGAAAAGCCTCATCAATACTCAAATGTTCAATCTAATTAGATCAAATAAAACATATATATCGAATATCAGCAACATGGATGTATGCTTCTCCAAAACAAGGAACGTCAAATTCAAAAACATTTCCATATCAAGAAATCAGCCCAATAACATCTCCAAAACTCCTCATAAATGGAAATATATATTCAAGGAGATAAACATGCTGAACACTCCTAAAATGAACCCTTATAATAGAATGATAAGATGTTAGTACTGTTCAAGAGTTAGATATATCCATCAATGGCACAATATAGAAACACTCAAGAGGGGCTGACTCAATTGTTGGGTATGCTAACACAAGCAAACAATAATAATGACCAAGGAGACAATATCAGAAATGGAAAGCAATCCATCAACAATCAATCTCCAAAGAAGCATATGCATACAGAAAATTTTAAGCCCACAGTACCAGCATTCCCATCTAGGGTGGAACATTAAAAAAACCAATGAACCCAAGTTGGTTGATCTACAAGATCAATTCCAACAAGATTGTTTAAATGGAGGTCTTCAACACGATATGTCTTTAGAGGACTACATAGAACTATGGATCAAGTACTTGCCAAAAAAACATAGAGGTCAGCACCTTGGCCTAAGTAAAAAAATTGTAAGGCATCAACACTTGAAAAAAAAAGGTAAGAAAAATTGCAATATTCTATCAAGACTTTCATACACACACACACACACACATCAATCCAAAAATCACAGCAAATGTCATTAGAGGCATTGGAGTTTGTTACAACAAAGGGAGAAAGCTTCAAAGGTTTAACAGCTGCAAGTCATCATCAAGCATTACAAGAACAGGAAGATCAAAAAACAACACACGTTTCAAGGAGCCACTGATACAAGGAAAGGAAATAGAAGCAGCTGATCCTTCATGTGTTTCTTCTATCACAGGTGAACTGAGTACTTGGATTCATGAAGATTATGAGGATGACCTTAATCCATCCCAAAGATCATGCGCTGAGGATAAGCTATCCAGTGATTTTGGAAGGCAAAATGGTGGTCGTGATTCTCTTTTACATCCTAATGGGTACATGGCAACCACTAACAAGTCGATGGTTGGGGATGAGAAAGGTAATATTTCTAATGCAGGTAAATCATAAGTTACTTTGTGTATCCAATCTAATCACATTGCGGTAGATAAATAGGGAAATGTAAATTTGAAGTATGGAGAGATGAGATGCAAAATATAGTAAATAGGTTGTTTTCTCATTTGGTTTGCAAATAGGTTGCTTTCTCTTGAGGTGGAGCAAATAGGTGGTTGAGCAAGAGTTTGGTTGTGTAAGGAGTTGGAAGATTGGTTTGTGAATCTTCATCAAGTATTTGTGCCTCATTCCTACACCTTTGCAAGCTTCTAATGAGTGGAAGAGGCAAGTTTTTTTTTCATTTGATTTTGGTTTTAATTTTCCATTCTCAAATATGTATAAAATTTGTTGCCATAGGAACTACAATGACATCTACCTCTTCCACTCACCCAAACTTATGCTACAAAAGATTGGGAACAAAATTGGGTGGATCAAAGAGGTGTATACGAAGGCTGAGGACATCCAGATGTTCATCACAAACCACCACATGACTCAAGGAATTTTCAGATTATTCTCAAATTTGGAGCTATTGAAGGTAAGTGAACTTGAACTCGAAGTAGTAATTTAATTAAAAAAATAAAATTAGTATTTTACAATTTTTTGATTTTCACAATTTGATTGTGTAATGTGTATACTTTTTTTAAAGTTTGTCTCTAATAGTTGTATTTGTTTTGCTCTAATTTCTATTACAGGTTGTTGAAACCCGTTTTGTATCAAACTTAATCGTCTTGAGACAACTTGTGAAAGTGAAATTGGCACTTTGCAATATGGTGATCAACAATAATTGGTCTATATGGAGGCAAAGCAATACTGAGAGGGAAACGAAAATTAAGCAAATGATATTGGATGACTCATGGTGGGAACGTGTGGATAATCTCCTTAAGTTCACCAAGCCCACTATGAGTGTGCTTCGCTACATTGACATGGATAGGCCTTGCCTTGGAGAGGTGCATAATGACATAGACTCAATGCTTGAGAAAATGAAGAAAATCATAAATGACAAAGAGCAAGATCCCGAGGAGACCTTCAAGTAATTGCAAGCAATTGTTGTAGAACGATGGAACAAGATGACCACTCCTCTACATTTGATTGCCTATGCATTGACACCAAAATATTATAGCATCCAATATCTTGATATACCAAGAAGGCTGCCACCATATATAGATTTAGAAGTGTCTGACGGGTACAAGGAAACATTCCTTAGACTCTTTCCTAATGATGATATGCGAGATTTGGTTATAGATGAGTTCATAGAGTTTGTGAATGCAAGAGGTCTAAGTAATGATGCTCTTCGTCATTGGTTTAGAAAGGATGCTCATAGTCGGTGGCGCCTCCATGGCCAACGATTCCAATTGCTGCTGCCCCTTGCAATCAAAATTATATCACAAGTAAGTTTTATTTGAAATTTTTTAATTTACTTTGTCTTCATGGGTTGCTAGTAATTTTTATTTTATAACATTAATAAATTTATTTTAATTGTTTACTTTGTCTTGTTTTCATAGGTTGCTAGTTCATCTACATCAGAAAGAAATTGGAGCACATTCTTTCATCCACTCAGTAAAGCGCAATAGGTTGCAATAAAAAAGAGCAGAGAACTTAGTATATGTGCACTCCAACTTGCGTCTCCTCTCACACAAGCATAATGAATACAAAGAAGGGGAGACGAAGGTGTGGGATCTAAATGCAGAGCATATGTACTTGGATGCTTCCACTTCTCAGCTTGCAATTGCTGAATTGGAAGAATTTCGCAGCGATAATGTTATTGGTGCAACTGATCCCATTGGCCTTGGCACTATTTGTGAATCAACTAATGCCATTGAAGAAGAAGATGATGAAGAAGAAGAAGAAGATGAAGATGTAATGTCCCCTTTCTAGCTCATCAACTTATGATGTGTCGTTAGCCCATTTCGTCTTGGTCCCGTGGGCCAACTAGGACTTCACAAGGATCAGAAAGGGATTTGGCCAGGCAATTTCAGTTTCAGGCCAATCGGAGTTGATTAGGCAGGGTTTCCATACCCTTACTATTTATAGTAATTCAACAGAGGGATCACTGGGTGGCATTTCAGTATTGGACGTGGAACGTTTCATCGAGCTCTTTCCAACGAGCTATCATACATGAGATTCCGAGTTCATTTGCTATTTTATTTTAATGCCCGAAGATTTAAATAGTTTATTTAATAAAGTGACAAATATATTAAAGTACATTTTATTAAAGTCACTTTATTATTTAAAAGGATATTTTATCCATATAAGTGGGAAATGATATTTAAAAAAAGGAAAAAGAACATTTATCCCACATTTATGAAAGATGAGTATGAACCCAAATGAAAAGTGTTTAAAAAGGGGTAAAGGCTCTCTTTCTCGGCATGGTTTTGGGAGATTGAATGTTTGGTGATTGTGAAGCTTATGAGCTGGGTTCTTGAGGACGTCTACCCTCAGGAATATCATCTTCCTCATTGTTGCAACTACACAGACAGGAAGGTTATTGGTTGGAATTACAAGGTAAAAATCTGAGTTGCATTGAGTTTTTACATTATCCATTGCTAGGGAAAAGGGTTCGATCTGAAGTCTCTGCTGCTGGAGTTTAAGGAAGTATTTGCTGGGCATTGCTTAATACTGGCCGTTCCAGATATTCTTACCTGTAGCTGCATTTTCAGAATAATACTGGATATTGTTCATGTATGCTGGCCGTATAGCTCTTAAGCCAACATTGTGACTGTCAAAGACTTTGCATAGAGTGCATGGGAATCAGGACTGCGCAAGCAATTTTGTGGGCATTTCATGTTATGTAACCCTGCTACAGCCGGTCATCCAGTATTAGAGGTATAAGACTGCAGATTGGTGGCTCAAAATTCTCTTATTTGGGAGATATATATATTGTTGGTGAATCACTGTAATGCTGGAGCAGTTATGTGAGTGTCTACTACTATCCAGTGCTCGATACAAGCATTCAAACGTTAATGCCAGATCTGCATATTGTCTTCCAAATCTGATATGTAATGTTTGAAACCATTTCTATGAAGCTTGAATAATCAGGTCTACACATTATATAAATTTGGAATGTCATATTTTAAGTCATTACAAGGTCTGAAAATAAAATTATGTGTTCTCAGCTTTAATCTTTGTGCTATATTGCAAATACTTTGTTGTGTAATGTTATCTATAATTGAACGAAATTTGAAAGTCACTTAGCAATTAGCAACAAACAAATTCATACCACTGCAAACTGGAAATAAATCAGAAAAAACTAGTGAACAGAACGCAAGCAAACTGTTCGACAAAATTACCGTGAAGAGTAAAGGATAAAAAAACATATCAGATCAAGGCAGTCCATTACAGAAGATGAAGAAGAAGAATAAATTATTAATCCATTAGAATTTACTAATTTAGTTGAAACTTGAAACAATGATACTTGAACTTAATGTTATGACTTATCATTTGACATTTTAATATTTTGATGTTGAACTTATAGTATACGATGCTATGATGGGATCACGATCCTATGATTACAAATTTATGGTGTTTTTGTTGTTTATAATATATATGATATTATCAGCTAAGTTGCCGGTTCGGATTCCGGTTCGGATGCGGGTTCGAGATTCGGGTTCAAAATTCGTTCAATTTTTTTTGGGTTGGGTTCGATTCGTTTTGGGTTCGTTCGTACAAGAATTTAAAAATAAAATAAAATATATATATATATATGTAAACATATGCGGCAGCAAATAAGTTCATACATGACTATGCTAATAATAAAGCAACATAGCAAAATAGACCACCACATATATTGTTGTTTTAGTTCAAATGACATAACAAAATGCCAATATACAC